>JBCNJP010003046.1:0-51811 GCA_039602395.1 Deinandra increscens subsp. villosa | reverse complement strand
AAAATATAATAAAGATAAATCAGGTTTTAAGTTCAATCATTTAAAGATAATATCACTTGGGAGGACTTGCCAACGACAGAGATAGTAACCAGTTTATTTATAAACTTCCCTTAAGATTATTACTAGCAGGTGAAGTGGACCACCTCTCAGCCTCAAATCCAATCTCACATTCCTCAAGTGATTCACCAGCAAGGATGACTCATCGAAGAACCATTTTGTTAGTAACAAATATGATGTGCATGAATACCGTTTTGTTTTAGGGCCTTATGATCAAAGTACCGTTACAATCAAATACGTTGTCATGAACCCGCAACAACCCATGCACCAGCTTGTTTTATAATGAAAAGTTCTTTATAAGGGACTAAGGTTCTTTTCCTCCATGCACCACTCTCGCGCATGCGTGTTCAGTCGTAACCAGAGCCAAGTCCACTAACGCATCACTACTGCGTCTACGCAGTGGCAAAATATTACCATCCCTTATCCCAACCAATACCTTCAAATCACGCATGCGTGAAAATTATCTTTATTTACATAGACATAAAATACATGAATGTATTCCTTTTCATGGGATGCGAGTCACCGGGTTAATGGATCACGCATCGTCCCCCAGTCGGGTGTCACAGGTCCAACTGATGAGTAATGGTTCACAATACACAAGGCACGTTTGTTCAAAAAGGTCAATAATAAACTTTCAATATAAAGAGTTTTCATGAAGACATTATTACACACCTTAAGGTGAGCTTATAGACTCATTTTACCAACCCTCCAAAGGTTCATTTGCCCCCAAGTGAGTGTAGGAGTTTAGCCGAGCATAGCTTTAATGATATGCTTAAAATATGGTGAGTAGTTCATAGACAAACTGAAAAAAGACTATTTAAGTTAATATTCTTACAAACTTGATATCGAAAGCTTAAAACGCCAAAAACAAGTGGCTCAAAAATTATTGATGCATGGTTCTTGGTCGTCATGTGAAGTATCAAATACAAGACAAAAGGCTACAAGATTGTGCTGTCCGAACCTAAGGTGAACTCCCAGTTCAGACTCACACTAACTATGTCCGAACTTCAGGTTCGGCTGATCGTGATTTTGCACTATGATGTTTGTCTATAAATAGCATGTCTTGTATAGAGAATAAAACTGATGGTCATATCTTACTGTGTGTTTTTTCCTGTGCAATCTCTCTATGGTCTAATACAAGTTCCTTTGTATTTACTCATCGTGTTCATATGTTTTACATTGATTTTGATACGACCGAGTAGACGATCCAACGCTCACGCATTTACAAGTGGTATCAGATGCATTAGGTTTATTCTACTGGCCGGAAATCTTTGTTTTTCATCATTTTCAGTCAAAACTTTGGGGGTTTTTTTACAAAATATAATTGATTTTGTACTCATTTGATCATGTCGAGTGTGCTTTCTGTGAAAAATATTCTTCTAAAGCGTTCCTTCTGAGATGATCTGAGTTCGTGTTGCAAATCTCGTCCAAAAACACTGAAAATCGTGAAATTTGAGCAGAGAATGTTTGAGTCTTGTCTAAGGTTCGGCTGAGATCTAAATTTTCATAAAAATAACCGCTCCGAACTCATAGTTCGAATTCAGTTCGGCTGATTTTCAAACGAAGTAATTGTTCAGTTAGAGTTCATACCAAGTTCGGATTCAGTTCGGCTCAAGTTCGGAAAGTCTGTTTCAGTTTGGTTCTGGTTCGGCTATCTCCTGGTTCGGCTGCTATTCGGATCATCCGAAGTCAAGGTTCGGCTGAGGTTCGGCTATAGTTTCTGTTCGGATTCGGTTTGGTAGAGTTCGGATAAGCAATTTTGAGTTCGGATTCAGTTCGGGTGAACAATATTCAAGATTTTTGGGTGGTTCACTAAAACTGACGTAGCTTGAGAACCGTAAAGAGTTACGAGAGCTAATACTAGCCAAAAACCCGTCTCGGAGAGATCTATACTTTTACTCGCCTAACGGCTAGTACCCTCCGTTTCGATACACAAAATCCACTTCTAAGACCTTCATTTTTGGGTTTGAAGTTTTCGTGTACAAGTTTTCGGATAAGATGCGTGATTTTCAAGCGTTTGCTGCAATCCAGAATTCGATGCAAGCCACAATGCAAAAAATGATGAACTATGATAATGAAATTGGAACAAAGTCAAAAAGTTCCCAAATTGTTAAAATTAGAAGGTTATCATAGTTGGGTTAAGCGGTTTGAAGTGTATGTTGATACGAATGATGTTGATATGTGGTTGGCTTTCACTAAACAATATATATATCCTAAGGATGCTTCTGGAGAGCCAATTCTTCAAAGAAAAATCACTTCGGAACAAAAGAAAGTGTATCAAGCTGAGAAGAAGGCATATGGTACTTTGACAATGGCATTGCCCAAAGAATTGCTACATCAATTTTCTGCCAAAAGAAAATTCGTCAAAAGGTTTTGAAAAAGGAATTTGATAGTTTCAAGCATTATCAAAATGAATCGATTTCAAATTTGATTGCAAGATATGCACATTTGATGAGTGAGATGATTTTGGTGAGTCTTGCAAAGGAAGATACTGATTTAAAAGAAAAGATTTTGGAGGCTTTACCTGATGTAACTTCTGTATCTTTCAAAAACCTGGAAACCCAACCCACATTAATATCCAAGGCTTAAACCCGATTCTCAAAACCATGAATGCTAGATTACCCTCTTCCAGATGATAGTACTCTGAAAACGATGAACGTGGGCGAAAACCGCGTGCGAAACCAACTTATAACGAAACAGGAATTGCGAAAACAAGGCTGGTGTTGGTTGCTTATTTGCAAAGTCGCGACCCCCTTCTAAACCCATCCCACATCGCCAAAATAATAAGTTTTTGCTCCTTTCACACCTATAAATACCCCTACTATGTTCCTTATAGTTTGCAACTCCTAGTTTGAGTATAAACAAGTGGAATAATCAATTTTTGGTGGTTCCACAACCACAATACCCCATTGGGTGTCGTGCTTTGTGGTTTTTTTATGCTCTCGACGAGGAGGTGCTGCCCCTTAAGCTCGTCTCGTTTGAAAAGCTTCTTTGAGGTAATTCTTCTTCTTTTTCTTTCTTTGTCTTCTTTATTTCATTCATTTTGTTATTTGTTTATTTATCATTTTCTTAGTTTAGTATAGTTAGGAGCTCTAGGCTCGTGTAGGTAGTCTTGCTAAGGCTCGTTCTTAGAACACCTAGCATTATTAAGGCTTGTCCTTTGGACAACCTAGCTTTGCTAAGGCACGTCCTTAGGACGTGTAGCCTTGCTTAGGCCGCCTTTAGGCTTGGTGTAGCCTTGTAGAGGCTCGTTAGGCCCAACGAGTCTAGCCTAGCATGTCCAATTTCATTTATATTCTTTTAATCCAAAAGTCAACGTTTTATGCGTGAACTATTGGGGATTTAGGCTTGTTATTCACAAATCAATAATTAGACTAATTATTAATCATTATAATATGTAATTCAGTTTTTGAACACAAACTCATTTAATAACACTAATGTGCATTCCCCAAATGCATAAGGACTTAGCCCAACAACACTATTCTCATTAAATATGTCATGTTAGGGTGACCTCCTTGGGATTTCATTCCACATCTATTCGCTTTAGCTATCTCGGTATTCCAAGTGCTTAATTACCATGTGAGTAATCCTTGCCCTTTTTCTCATTTTATTATTTTTGGGGTTGCAACATGTATCCTATTTCAAAGTGTTATCATTCAAGTTTATCAATTACCATGTGTATGTGATCTATGTGTGAATTATGTGTTATGTGACTTCTAGCATGATTTGTCAATATGTGATTTTCAAAGGCTTTCATGTTTATCAGAGGTTTTCATGTTTTCATTTGGAAGTCAAGTATGTCATGGTTGTCATGTCTTTCATTTGGCATAAACATTAACGTAAGGCCTCGGTAACAAAGGTAGATCTATCGGTTGACAACCCACTCAACTTGACCGGATTGGCGTTGGGTGTTTGGAGCCTATTTCATTATTTCATTTAGTCTAACCTTCGGGTTAGGGAATCTAGCATATGTCATTGAGGTTTGTTTATGCCTAGTCTTTCATGATATGTCATTGAGGTTTGTTTATGCCTAGTCTTTCATGATATGTCATTGAGGTTTGTTTATGCCTAGTCTTTCATGTTGTCATTTTATACTAACAATAATAAAAAAGTTTAGTCTTTCATATTGTCAATATCTTCTAGCATGTTGCACCTTCACTTATTCTGGCATATGACACGTAACGCATGTTTTCAAATATATTCTATTTCTTTAAAATTGCGATTGCTCACCAACTATTTATAGTTGACCCCTTTAGTTTATACATGTTGCAGGTTCTAACATATGATGGTTTCAAGTTACTATCACATAGGGTTTGGACCTAGTTAAATTAGAATAAAACGGTTGTAATTGTTATTAGTTTAACCCCATGTATTGTATTCTTTCATTGTCATCAATAAAAATGTTTCATGTTAATTATTGTCACCTAAATTAGTTGTCATGCGCTTTTGGGCAATCTAATCATGTCCCGACGTTTCCGTCATCAGTTGTGGTGTGACACTTGAGAAATGGGAAAATTATGTGATGATGATTACTCATGATAAAGAATATTCAGGTTTGTCTTTCAATGATCTGATCCAAAGAACACAAGCAAGGGATATGGAGTTAACGGTGAATAAGTCACTTCCTGCTCAAATCCAGAATCCTGCTATGTATCATGGCGAAAATGATTCAACCATGAATGCTGTGAAGTCAAATATTCTTAATTATGCACCTCCTACAGCATTCATTGCAGGTAAATCTGACAATTCTAGTTATTCTGCTGGTTATACTGTTTCAATTCCTTGTTCTTCAACACAAACTGTTTTATCTGCTCAAACAACCGATGATTATATGGCTTTAATGTCTGCATTGGTATCTTCATATTTTGGATTTATTACTAATTCGGTAAGTAACGCAGAATTGACAAATGAAGATTATGATCAGATCGATTATGATCATTTTGAAGAAATGGATCTGAATTGGCAATATGCGATGTTGGTACGAAGAACGAAGAAATTAATTAGCAGAACATGGAAGAAAAGATTGAATCAAGATGGAAAGATTGCATTAGACAAATCCAAAGTTAAGTGTTTCAAATGTTCGATGTATGGACATTTTACCCGAGAATGCCCAATGTCCACTGAAAATAAATTGAAGACTGGTCAACATTCTCATTTGGTGATTACATCCTCAAATCTGGATCAAAAAGTTTTAAAAGCATCTGATTCTGTTGGTAACAACTTGACAGAAGAACTTTGGCATCCAGATGAATTATCCTGGAATACGAATTCTGATGTTACAAAACTGTCACATGCTCCTATCACTATTGCTTTGACAGCTCGTCATGATGATGATAGAATTCTAACGGATTCTGATTCTAATTCAATCATATCATTAACCAAAGAGGTTTTGCCAAAGGTCACTAATAACTCAAAGGTCGAAGAATTTCAATGTCTTGAATGTGTGAAGTTACGCAACAAGAATGCAAGTCTAGAACAAGGTTCTAAATTATCTACTGAAAAAGATTGTGGTGTTAAAGAAAGAATTGGAAGAATATCAAAAGAAATATTATGAATTGGTTCATGTTCAAGAAGATGTGTTGAAAGAAAATTGTAAATTGGTTGAAGAATGTGAAAAGGCCAAAGCTGAAGCTTTAGACGTAGCACAAGATTTTGAAAATTTATTTGAGAAAAGTTATCATGTTCAATAAAAGATGAAAAAGCTCATGCACTTGTTGAATCTGCTACTACGGTTGAAAAACTTCAAACAAAAGTGTCTACACTTCAAGATGAAAAAGTTCTTCTTCTAGACAAGAATGAAGTTTTAACAAAGGATGCGGAAATATTCAAGAAGAAGTGCGAGAAAGTTACAGAAGAAGTTATGGCAGAATGTGAGATTAGAAAGTTGCAAACGTATGAGTATAATGATCTAAATGAAAAATTCATTAAGTCTCAAAAATAGGTGTTTGCTGCTCAACAGAAAATTTCCGAGTTAAAACTGGAGATTCTGGAATTACAAAGGCAAGTCAAGAATTGCAACTTATCACGGACTTTGCTGAATTTCTTGTATAAACAGTATCGGAGTGATGATAGTTCCAAAGAGACTGATATTCACAAGGTTCCTCAACCGGTGGATTCCTGCTCCTCTTGATCCAAAATCTGAAATGCTTGATTATTCCAAGTTTGCTACACCAGCCAAGAAAAAGAAGAATAAGTCAATGAAGAAATTTACATTTGCTGAAGCTCCAACGTTGGTGTCAAGTTCAACATTTCTGAAAGATGAAAATATTTTTGGAAAAGATGAGAAATGTTCAAGTTGTTCAACTGAAGAGGAAGCTACTAAATCTTTGGTGCAAGAGAACAAGTTGAAGGAAATTAAAGCTCAATTTACTAGAGAAACAAAAGGGAGAGATGCTTCTGGTACTCAATCTGACTCTAAAGAGGTTTTAGGTATCAAGCACAAAGGTTTAGGTTTTAAAATTAAAGAGGTTCATCTTCAAGTTCAGCAGTCAAAGAAGAAGGAGAAATTGTTAAAGATGAAAATTCAAAAGACATCGCCTCCTCAACCAAATCAAGTTTTTTATTCTTCTCGAGGTTCTTCATGTTAGAGCATATTCCTATGCTACCTTGTGTCTCGTGTATTGTATATAGGTTAGAGCATCTTTGTGATTCTTAGTGGCAACATATTAGTGGTCGTACCAATTGGTACGTCCGTACCAGATGGTACGCAGGTTAATATGTTGCACCTATAAATAGTTCGTGTTAGAGAGAGTTAGAACTAGTTTTGTCATTCTCATCTTCTTAACTGTGTGTAACTGAGTGTGTTTCTCTCTCTAGCTTGTACCTCTCTGTGAATCAATAAAACAAAGCTTTATTTACGTTTGTGTTCCTCGTTTATCCGAATCATGCAGTAGTAAGATCGTTCCGTGGTTTTACAAGTGGTATCAGAGCAATCCAGGTTGCTCTACTGCTGTGATTTGGTTCATTTTCGAGTTTTAGGGAGAGAAAGTTTGGTTTTCTTTGTTTTTCATCTATGTTTCTCAATTCCGAGTGATTCTAACGTAAAAAATGATTTCTAAGTGTTCCTAGTGAGTTATCGCACCTCACTGAATCAAACTCCAGTCCCAAAAGTCGAAATTTTGAAAAATCCGTCGATCTCAGTTTCGTACGTCGTTGGTATGCTCGAAGAAAAGTTGGTACGCCTTTGGTATGCTTCTAGTCCGCAAGGCAATATTCATCAACTTCTGGTACGCTGAAATCTGGTCCGGAAGACAATCTTCAAGTTTGGTCCGCGACGGTTACTTTCTGGTACGCTGGCAGTTACGCCGTATCAAATTGGTACGCTGCTTAAACTGGTACGCTGAGTTTTCTGGTCCGCTGATCTGATTTGGTCCATAGGGTGGTACGCTGAAGATTTGGTACGTTTTTGGTCCGCTTTGGGTATTTGGTGCGCTGGTTTTCTTGGGCCGCAGTTTGGTACGTTGGCAGAAAAGTGACTTTCACTAAAACTGACGTAACTTGAGAACCGTTAAGAGTTACGGGAGCTAATACCAGCCAAAATGTTCGTCTCGACGAGATCTATACTTTTACTCGCCTAACGGCCAGTACCCCCTGGTTTGACCCCCAAAATCCGCTTGGAAGAACTCAGAAAGTTCCTAAGTTACTTCGATTGGAAGATTATCATAATTGGAAGAAAAGATTTGAATCTTACATATACTCACAAGATGTTGATTATTGGATTTCGATTGAAAAACAATATGAATATCCGCTGATTGCTAATACTTTACCAAAGTCGATAACTGATTTTGAGCCTGAAGAAAAGAAGGTATTCACAAGAGAAAAGAAAACTTATAGTTTTCTCACGATGGCATTACCCAAAGATTTGATGCATCAGTTTAAGAATTTTCCAACTTCGAAACAATTATAGGATGCTATTAAGGAAAGATGCGAGGGTAATGATCAGTACAAAAACACTCGAAAGAAAGTTTTAAAGAAAGAGTTTGACAATTTTGGGCTTTGTGAGAATGAAAAGATCACAGATTTGATTGCAAGGTTTTCACATTTGATCAATGAACTTGACATTGTAGGTGTTAAGAAAGAAAATGAGGAATTAAAGGAGAAATTTTTGGAAGCTCTACCCGAAAAGTGGGAGAATTTTGTGATGATGTTGTCTAATGATCCAAACTACTCAAGTTGGACATTCAATTAGCTGATAAGCAAATTACAAGCTCGGGAAATGGAATTACTTGTGAAAAAGTTAGCAACTCCATCTGTTCAGAATCCTGAAGTATATTTTGGAGAAAATTCTGCTACTGTTCATGCTAAAACAAAGTCACATTCTATTTCAAGCAGTAATCCACCGTTAACAGCTTTTCTTGCTGGAAAGTCTGAAAATACTGGTTATTATTTGGGTTGCAGTTTTACTATTCCTAATAGATCAATCAACAAGTCTGCTTCTACTCAAGCAACCAAAGATTTAGCTGCTTTGTTATCTGCTTTCATATCATCTTCGTCTGGATCCATATATAGTCA
Source organism: Deinandra increscens subsp. villosa (assembly GCA_039602395.1). NCBI lineage: Eukaryota > Viridiplantae > Streptophyta > Magnoliopsida > Asterales > Asteraceae > Deinandra > Deinandra increscens. The sequence goes on along the minus strand of JBCNJP010003046.1, from coordinate 43,243 downwards.
AATTGGTAATTCTGGTTTGATTTCGGAGGATCTAAAACAGATGGATGATGATCAGCTAAATAAATTAGATTTGGATTGGCAGTTTGCTATGACTGTTGAAAAAGGAAGAAGGTTTATTGACAAACATGGCAAGAGTTCTATTCTTCAAAGGATGCAAACTAGGTTTAGATAAGTCTAAATTGAAATGTTACAAATGTTCTAAATTAGGACATTTTGCTTAAGAATGCAAGCAATCTTCGTCTAAACCAAGTACTTCAGATAATCATGGTCACAATAAAGATGCAAAGGCTCTAGTAGCTGAGGAAGGTTATGATTGGGCTGCAGATTTTCCGGATGAATCTGCATTTTTAGTTCACTCTCCAGAAAATTATGCATTAATGGCAACTATGCAAGGTGAATCAAGTGATTCTGAATCTCAAACAAGTGCATCTGAAACAAGTGATTCTGAAGTTAGTGGGTATGAGTCAACATGTGAATTTTGTGCTAAAAAGAAAGAAAGATTCGAGAATTGATTTTTGAAAAGGAAGGATTGATTGTTGAACATGAGAAGAAAGAAGTAGAGATAGAAGATTACAAAAGAAAGTGTGAAGATTCTGATGAGATTTTCAAAGCTAACGCAATGTTGGAAAAAGAAAAGAAGGTATTAATAGAAGAGGTTTTAGAGCAAAAAGCAAGATTGGATGAGATGGTAAGTGACAATAAAGAACATATCATATAGTTACAAAATGAAAATGTTGAGTTAGCTTCAAAGGTTGAAAAATGGGAGTTCGAAGCAAAGGATGCGGTTGGAGATTTCGATGCATTGTATAAGAAATCAAAAGCAAGAGTGGAATCGCTTCTGATTATGGTTTTGAATAATGATTATCAAGTCCTCCGGTCAAAATTACAAGATAAAGTCACCGAGCTGACAAAAGAAAACAAATTGTTGACAAGAAATGTAGAGATTTATCAAGGAAAGGTGGAAAAAGTTACACAGGAAATGTTTGATGCTCATGATAAAGTGAGAAGGGAAAAGTCTTTGTCTAACAGAGTTTTAGAACAGTTGATAGAATTAGAAAAGGCTTTGGGTGAAGCTCAGAAAAAGATAGCAGATTTAAATGTTCAAATTCTGGATTTGAATCGTCAACTAAATAACTTGAAGAATTCACACTCGTTCACAAGTTATTTGTGCAACGACGAGAATTTCAAAAGAGTGTTTAGCGGAGAAGAATTTAATCAATTACCACCCCCATTGGTTCAAACTGATCCTCTGGCTGATGTCAAATCTTTTGACACAATTGGTGATTATTCTGAATTTGTTTCTACGAAATCTGAGAAGAAGATATCCACAGTTCCTAACAAGAAAGTGGAAAAGGAGGAATGTCTACTTTATAAATCGTCATCAAAGTTTCTTTCTGGTGGGTTTATTTCTGAAGAAGGAATCATTTCTGCTGATAAGGTGATTGAGAAAAATGAGGGTTTATTGAGTGAAGCACAAACTGCTGCTAAGTTGGTTGAAGCCAACAAGTTGAAGGATATCAAAGCTGTATTTTCTCAAATAGCTAATGATGGTGTTTCTAGTTCTCAAGCTGAATCGTCCAAATCTGGTTCCAAACGTTCTGGGTTGGGATACAAGAGTAAGAAATATGAGAAGTAGAATAAGGAGAATATGCACAAGAAAGCTCCAAAAGAAAAGAAAGACACAAGCTTGGAACAAATCTATTATTTGGCTCAAGTGTTTATGTCTACAAATGAAAAAGGATTTGGAGGAAAGATTCAGAAGAAGGCTTCGTCTGAAAGTACTTCTCGGGATGCTCAAAAAGTTAAGGATTCTTCATCATCTGGATCTAATTCCACACCTCGAAGTCCTACATCTAAATGGGTACATTCTAACCGATTTCAAAATTTTGATGATATATCTGATGGTTCTGAGGTCATTGATAGATGTCCTTCAGTTCAGGACAAATCCCAATCTCAACGATCCTATCGTTTGTGCTATCAATGTCGCCGAAAGGGACACATGGCACGGGATTGTCCTGAAAATGTAAAAAGTACATTTTCAAACAAATCTGCCACAATTATTGATGAATCAGGGATGATTTTTAGTGGGTCTACACCTTCCAAGCCAAAATCTAAATCAAAATAATTTTTTAAATTAGATTCAAGTGTTGGTGGTTCATCACATGATGATGACTCTGTTTAAAATGAAAAAGCAAAAATGCAGTGGCGACCTAAAGTGGTTAGCAAGGCTACAACTGATTTTGTGGAAGACATTGGTCAACCAGAAGCTGTGTGCTTCGGGTCATTTGAATACTAATCATTTAAACCAGTGTGCAGGTTTCTTCAAGAAGACCTGTTGGTGATTGTGAAGTTCAAAGCTTCTAGCAATTACTGATAGTGGAGTCTCCTGCTTAACTTAAATTGAATGCTTCATATTTCAAAAATGAAAGTTTATGTTTTGAAAGCTAAAAACTGAAAGGTATTGGTATCGATTGGTCAATTTTCTTTCTTTTACATTCCGTATGTAGTTTAGGGGGAGAAAATTGAAAAACCAAAAATAGTGTCTTTGTGTTTTTGTTAAAATGAAAATCCAAAAATAGGGTTTTCATTTTAAGGGGGAGAAAATAGAAATTACAAAAACATTGAAAAACAGAAAATACAAAAACATTGCAAAATGAGAAATTGACCCGACATAATTGGGAAATGATGGTACATTGGCTTACGTGTCTGGCTCATGGATAAATTAGATGAAAAAGCCATAAGATCATTGCTCAATGTGCTTGGTAGGATCGACATTAAATCATAAAGTATTCAGATGTGATAAATACATCAACTACAAATACTTGACCAAGTTGACAATATCTTGATGCATATCTCATGATATATCAAGAAAAGATATGTGAAAAAAAGAAAATGAGAAGTCACTGTGTATACATCTGTTCATTTTGCAAAGATTTAAACTTGTTTGATTTCTTTATTTTGTCGAACGATCGAACTTTCTCTGCGTGTCCACAAGACCAACCTGATTGTTGTTTGTTTGACGTTCTGCTTTATTTTCTTTGGTGTTTCGTATAACTCATCGGACTTTCTCTGCGTGTACGGGAGTACCGACCTGATTGTTTTTGGGTTATACAATTTCAACTTGTTTTATTTTCTTATTTTGTTAAATCCGAGGCCTTATCTGCGTATCGAAAGATCGACCTTAAGTTAGACGATTTAACGTTCTTATTTATTTTTGCATGGAACACAGTTGACGATATCATGAATTCAATCATTATGTGATTAAATCACAAATGAAATCACAAAGTGTGATATAAAAGAACATACATATTTGAGTATGCCTGATAGAGTGGGATACACTGGTCAAAGCAATCTAAATCAATATAATAACTTATCCAGATGTTATGAGTATGATTGTGGCTGAGTTTAAAATGGACAAATTATACCAGTAATCGACATGACTTATGTGTTGAAGTAATTGAAATTGAAGTGTAGTTCAGCATGTCATGACCAATATGATCCCAAGTTGTGATCTTTCTCACAAAGGACAAAAATTGTGTGTGATTTAGTATTTCATTTCTGTATTGCATTTATGTTTCATATCTGAAAAATCCAAAAAGATTTTAGATGTGTTTTAGCATAAACCTAGAAAAATAAATAAGATTTTCGGTGTGTTTTAATATAAAGATTAAAAAAGTGAAAAAGATTTTGTTTCTTATTTGTTTTCGACCGATCGATACAAGATACAAAATTAAGATTTTAAAACTATATCTTGGATTCCCGAAGAGAAGTTTTGCGCCAAGATTAAATTATTTTTCAAAAGGAAAAGAAAAGCCGCGTTTCTATCTTCTGAAATTCCAGGTTCTGTGTGACAAGACTCAAGCATGGTGAAAGGGGGAGTATGTACTATCTTTCACAAATGGATCTTGAAGTTCAAAGAATGTTCAAGATTGATCCAGCCGTGCAAGCTCTATATTTGACAAGATTTCAAGTTGAAGATCAGACGCAGTGATGCTGAAGATTGAAGACTGAAGTTTTGTTAGATAGATAGATAGCTAGATACACTACACGTGTATTGTATCTAGGTTAGAGAATCTTTGTGAGTCTTAGTGGCAACATATTAGTGGCTGTACCAAATGGTACGCCGGACCAATTGGTACGTCCGTACCAGATGGTACGCAGGTTAATATGTTGCACCTATAAATAGTTCGTGTTAGAGAGAGTTAGAACTAGTTCTGTCATTCTCATCTTCTTAACTGTGTGTAACTGAGTGTGTTTCTCTCTCTAGCTTGTACCTCTCTGTGAATCAATAAAGCAAAGCTTTATTTACGTTTGTGTTCCTCGTTTATCCGAATCATGCAGTAGTAAGATCATTTCGTGGTTTTACACTTCATCTGAATCAAAGGTATCTTCATGGAGTCCATCTTTAAGGTATGATTCTTTTGACGATTTCTTTGACAATTTTGATTCTGATCATTCTTCATGCTCTCAAAATTCAAAGAATTTTTCAAATGTTTTTAAATTTCGTGAGAGAATTTGTTATGCATTTCGTCAACCTGGACATCTTGCTGTTGATTGTCTGACAATTGAATATATCCACAACACTGCTAAATATGTGGATAACAAATGTCAATTTTTTGATGAACCGTGGTCTCGAAACGTCAAATCAAAACATAAGCTGTCTTGGTTCAAACCAAATATGCCGTTTGATTCTGATCCTGGTTCTGATCCAAAATCAAAATCTTTAAAAATATAGAAACCAAAGGTTGTTTCCAAAGCCAACAATGACTATGTGGAAGACACCAGGCGACCCGACACTGTTGAAACGGGTCGATCCCAGAGCGACTAATGGTTTCTTTGGTGTCAGCTGTTATTTCAGGAAGACCTTTCGGTGATTGGAACATTGTTGATTGTGAAATATCTGTGATAACTTAACATGAATTTCCAAATCAATTTTGTTTTCCACATGCTAAACTGCAAGTATTCGTGTTGATTGATCAATTTTTTATTTGTTTTTCATTCCGTCTCATTATGAGGGGGAGTTTGTTATTGAAAAATCCAAAAATTGTGTGTTGTTTTTCAAATAGTAAAAATGAAGATCTAAAAATAGAGTTTGTCATTTTTAGGGGGAGAAATGTGAAAAGACAAAAACATTGAAAAATAAAAAAATCCAAAAACATTGAAAAATGAGAAATTGTATGCGACATGATTGGGAAATGATAGTACATTGGCTTACATCGTCTGACTCATGAATAAAGTAAGTGAAAAAGCCATAAGACCATTGTCCGATGTGCTAGGTAGGCTCGGCAAGTCAGAAAGTATACAAATGTGATATACACTAAATCTGATGCTTAACCTAGTGGACAACATCTTGATGCGTATCTCAAGATATATCAAGAAAAAGATATGTGAAAGGAAAAAATGAGAAGTCAGTATGTATACATGTGTTAATTTTGCAAATATTTAAACTTGTTTGAATTTCTTTATTTTCTCATACGATCAGACTTTCTTTGCGTATCGAAAGATCGACGTGATTGTTGTTCGTTTGAGGTTCTGCTTTATTTTCTTGGTGTTTCGTATAATTTAACTTGTTTTATTTTTCTTATTTTGTTAAATCCGAGGCCTTATCTATGTATCGAAAGATCGACCTTAAGGTAGATGATTTAACATTCTTATTTCTTTTTGCATGGAACACAGTTGACTATATCATATATACAATCACTATGTGATAAATCACAACTGAAATCACAACGTGTGATAAGCAAAAGCATATATGAGTATGTCTGATAGTGTGAGGTACACTGGTCAATACAAATCTAATCAATACTTTAACATATCCAGATGTTATAAGTATGATTCTGCCTAAGTTTAAAGTTGGGTAAATTATGTCTGCAATCGACATGACTTATACGCTACAATAATCAAAATTGAAGTGGAGTTCAGCATGTTATCTCCAATATGATCCCAAGTCGTGATCTTTCTCTCAAAAGACAAAAATAGTGTCTGTTACTGTAATGCATTTACATTTCATATCAGAAAAAACCAAAAAGATTTCAAGTGTGTTTTGATATAAAGTTTCTATAAAACAAAAAGGTTTTACTTCTTATTTCTTTTCGATTGATTAACACGTAATACGAAATCAAATTTCAAAATCAAAATATCTTGGAGTCTCGAAGAGACGTTTTGCGCCAAGATTATTTATGTTGGCAGGTTTCTAAGTGGAAAGAGATCATCACAACTTCAAGTCTTCTGAGGCTGTTGATAAAAGGGTTACACACGATGCAATGTCAAGTATTAAAGATCAGACTCATCATCAAGTTGAGGAAGAGTTTGATTGAAGATACAAGCTTATGTGGAAGTTATTACTGCACATATCGAAGGGGAATTTGTTGATGCAAGGTTCTTGGTCGTCATGTGAAGTATCAAATACAAGACAAAAGGCTATAAGATTGTGTTGTCCGAACCTAAGGCGAACTCCCAGTTCGGACTCACAGGAACTATGTCCGAACTTGAGGTTCGGCTGATCATGATATTGCACTATGATGTTTGTCTATAAATATCATGTCTTGTATAGAGTATAGAACTGCTGGTCATATCTTCTGTGTGTTTTTTCCTCTGTAATTTTATGTGGTCTAATACAAGTTCCTTTGTATTTACTCATCTTGTTCATACGTTTTACATTGATTTTGATATGACCGAGTAGATGATCCATCTCCCACACATTTAAAAAAATTAAAAACATGAGACTAAACTAAGAGGGGAGAAAGAATTGAGCAAGGAAGGGTGGGTGGCTGGTATCTATAAGAAATAAATCATGAGTATGACACGGGCCGTGTCCAAGTTGGACATATGCCGTGTCGAATAGTAAATCTTCATGAATCGTGATTCTGAATAACACGGGTTATGCTTGTCAGTTGACACGGGTCATGCTGACCAAAGGAACTGGTCATGTTTGTAGGGGAGTGTCTGGCATGCAAAAGTTAACTTTCTAGAAGGTTCGAGTTTGACACAGACCAGGTCAAGGTAGTGCACAGGTCGTGTCTAGTTAGGCAGGGACGGAGTTGACCACAAAATCATCTTCCTCTCGCCACGATACTCAAAATTGATATGTGATGGGCCCCGTAACTCATTTTCTAGCCCAAGATATGCTTTCATGAAGTTTTAGCATTTTTTGACCGCACCGTTGTCTTCTAGGTATTGTGCTCTGAGGTGTAGTCATGTTTGATGGTAACCACTGTCACGCCCTGAATCGGTAGAAACGGAGGCATGTGATGTGTCACACCCCCAATTTACCATTAACGGAGTTTTACCGTGTGGGGGTGTGATCCAGACCAGAATCCAAGTCATTAGTTACTTTGCCGACTACTGGGTTATAAATATAAATCAGAGTAATGCATTTTAGGGAAAACATTCACGTGTCATGATTTCAAAACGTAGCGGAAGCATTGTAAAAAAACATAAGTTGCGTCAAAAACACGACGCCCGATGATAACATAAGAAAATAAAAACCCTTAATAAGTTTTGAAATATAGCTTAAAGTAGAACTCCCAAAAGAAATAAAAATGGTTTAAGTGACCAATGTATTGCCCGCTTACTTTTCCTAGAACAATCCTCTTCTAGCGACCTGTAAAAGATAAGTAAGACTAAGTGTCAGCTAACGCTGGTGAGTTCACATAAGTAGTATAACAATATAACATACCGTTATACCTGCATATAAATATATATATTATATTCATACGTAGAATGTGTTAGAATACTGAAAACTATCGTAGGTAGCTAACCTAAGTTCATGTCTAGAGAAAGTTCACAACCGAGACTGACTAAGTGCATGTAGGATTAACCTACACGTTTTTCCTTTCCCCGTGTCTCTCCGAACACGGTAGTTTTGGCTGACATTAACTCAGTCCGGCCGCCAGTCGGGTGGGCATCCCGTGCCCGCTAAGCGGGGTTTGTCAGACCCTAGTAGTACTAAGAGTGTGGTCTAGGAGTTAGTTGTGTCTCGAGGACGAAGGGAAAACGTTTCACGTGTACCAGTGGAAAACCTCAGGATCCCTCCACCTGAGCTGATCATATTTTGGTGTCGGGCTTTGTCCTGAAAACCTCAGGATCCCTCCACCCGAAATCCCATTGTTGTTTGTTTAAAAAACTATCCCTAAATTGTTTATTCAAAAACCACCACCAAATTGAAAATGTTGTTTAACCACCACAAATTACCTAAAAAAGTGGGCCCAGACCTCATGAAACAGGTCATCATCACCCATATCCTTGCCCATTTCCCCTTCCTTCACCTCGGTAGCCACATCAACTTCCTTCTCCACCTTCGAACTCTCTCCTTCACCAACAACCTTCCCAACAGCAGCTTTGGCCTTCTTCAGTTCCGCCAAAGCCAGCTTCTAAGCGCTTGCACTCCAGCTGCTCACCACGACACCTTTAGCCTCATCTTCCCCTGCCATCTTGATCATACTTAGCAACACGCTTCGTGCAGCTGATTGTTTGGCCACTTCGGCATCTTTGAGTTTCTTAGCTTTGAAAGCCGCTGCTCCTTGAGCTTCTCGTAATATTGAGTTTTTCCCTCGGCGATGGCACCCTGAACCAAGACCTTTTCCTCGGCCTCTGCCAGCTTCTCATATGTTTCCATAAAGGTCGTGCTAAGCTTCTCAAGACCCTGCAGGAAATTCAGAATCCTAAATGAGTCACATAATTAAAGAATGTATGGAGAACTTCAAAGAAATACTTACCATTTTCATCATGGTTTTCATCAAAAGAAGTTTATTGTTGATTTCAGCAGGTGTCAGACCCTCAACTCTCAAGGTAAACAACGGATTTGAGCCTTTCCTCTTCTTGCTCGAGGAAGCTTTGGCGCGGCTGACGGGGGCTTAGTGCTGGCCAAGGGTTTAGATTTTTCCTCCTTCACTTGAATCAGAGATGTCAAATCTGCTAAGGAGAATGAAGAGCTGGATTTCGGAACAGCAGCAACAAATAATATTGTATTGGTATTCTTGCCAGACATTTCGGCTGCTGTATCATCAACAGAGTAAATATGCTCGCTAGTAGCCGCTTCAATTGCAAAGGCTCTTTCAGTGGACGGGATCTGGTAAAACTTCTTAAGCTTCTCGTGGGAGTCTTCACAGGGAGCGACCAACCTCTCAAACTTTGGCGCTGCAAAATCAAGACAAACATTCAACATTAAAACTAAATCAAGATTCAAGAAGACTAAAGGTAGTATCCTACCCTTTCTAATCCATTGCATCGGCAAACTTTTACCCCCTTGTATAGAATCTCGCTTGGCAAAGAAAAGCGTATTTTTCCAGTCAGAAGCTTGAGGGATCAACTAACAAGTAGCCGTCCTGGCTTGAAGAAAAAGCGGCTACTCTTATGGGTTCGAAGTTGGTAAGCCACATAAAGTTGAGGGATCACCATGTCAAGAACCCTGGTATGGTTCAGATTGTCCAAAGAAAAAAGACTTCGCCAAACCATGGGTATGGTTTGTGAATAGCAAAGCTTAGTTGTCTTGAAAAACTGACTAACTAGATCAGGGAAGGGGTACGACATGCCCAGAAGAAATGGGTAATAAAGGAAGTACACCCACGTCTTGGAGCAAAAATCAGCCTTCAATCGGGAGTCAAACTTGCGGAAAACAGCACCAGTTGGAAATAGTCCAAACTCCTTGAGGCTCTGGATTTCATGATCGTCGAATGTGCGGGTGTTGATACATGAAATGTGCGTCGTGTGAAGTATCAAATGAAGACCAAGTTCAAGCCAATTTAGGGTTGGCCGAACTAGGTCCGAACCTGAAGTTCGGACCGGCCGAACCTGGGGTTCGGAGGGAGTTCGGCCAGTCGTATATATATAGTTGTTTGGTCTTTGTGTTGAGTAGTTCTGAGCGTGCGAGATCTCTTAAGTGTGTGTTTCTAAGTGTGTATTCTCTGTGTCTGATTCTAAGTGTTTACTGATTGTAATTGTTCTCGTTTGATCAATAAAACAATCGGTTAATTACGTTTCGATGTCCGATTAGCTAGATCGAGTAGACGATCCATATGCTCACGCATTTTCAAGTGGTATCAGAGCTTTCTGGTTCACTCTACTGATCTGTGGTTGCTTTTCTCGGATTATTGAACGTTTTTGAAGTTTTCTCGAGTTTCGTTACGTGTTTTCGATCATTTCTGACGTGTGTTTTGTGCTAAAATTGTTCATAAACCGTTTTCTATCGAATTTTCTGATCCACCATATCGAGTTTCGTCAAAATCAGTCCGTTTTCACGAGTTTTCGAAAAATGACTTCGAGGTTCGGAGGTTACTGGGCAAGCTCGGAGTAACCGCTCCGAACTTGAGGTTCGGAGGTGACTCGGAGGAGTTCGGTGAGAGTTCGGTAGTGTTCGGCGAGTGTTCGGTGGTAGATCGGTCTAGGTTCGGAGTTTTATTGAAGTTCGGAGTTAGTTTGAGGTTCGGTGAGAGATCGGAGGTGTTCGGAGAAGTTCGGACTAGTTCGGAGAAAGCTCGGAGGGTTCAGGAGGTTCGGACAAGTTCGGTCAAATCAGAATTAATTTGTCAAACTTTTCAACGATGTCGGAATTTCAAGCTTTTGCCTCAATGCAAAGTGCTATGCAGACCATGATGAATTATGACAATGAAATCGGAACAAGTCAGAAAGTTCCCAAATTGTTGAAATTAGAAGATTATCAGAATTGGAAGAAACGATTTTCAGCGTATATCAGCACAAATAATATTGACTTATGGATTCCAATTAGAAAATTGTATGAAAAACCAAAAGAAGATGGAGAGTCTAAGGAAATTGAAGATTTTGATGCTGCTGAAAGAAAAAGTTATGAACTTGAACAAAAAGCTTATGGTTATCTTACCATGGCTTTACCTACTGAACTGTTACATCAATTCAGCACGTGTAAGAAGTCAAAGCAGTTATGGGATGCTTTATCAGCAAGGTGTGAAGGAAATGATCAGTATAAGAAAAGTCGAAAGAAGGTTTTGAGTAAAGAATTTGATAATTTCCAGCATTATGAGAATGAAAATATAACAGCTCTTGTTTCAAGGTTATCTCATCTGATTAGTGAATTGAAGATTGTGGGAATTGAGAAAACTGATGAAGAGTTAAAGGAAAAGATTATGGAAGCATTACCAGACAAATGGGAAAATTATGTTTTGCTTATCACTCATGATAAAGAATACTCAACGTTGACATTTCATGAGCTTACTGGAAAGCTTCATGCTCGTGAAATGGAAATGTTAAATTCAAAGAAATCAACTGCTACCTTGCAACATCCTGAGTTGTATCATGGTGAAAATTCAGCAAGCATAAATGCTAAAGCTAAACCAAATTTGAATTCTGCACCAAGTGTTGCTTTTCTAGCTGGAGCTTCAGGAAATTCTGATAATAATTCTTCACGAGGTTGCCATTTCACAATTCCGAATATTTCAACTCAAAGTGCTTTCTCGGCTGAATCAACGGAGGATTGTGCCAAAATGATTTCTGCATTGATTTCATCATCTTTTGGTTTGATTCTCAAAAATGTTGCTGATGCAAAGTTAACTAGTGAGGATCTTGATGAACTTGATGATGATCAATTGACTGAATTGGATGTTTCGTGGCAATATGCTATGTTATGTCAACGGTCAAAGAGGTTTTTCAAGAAACATGGAAGACGTATTTCTGGTGACAAGTTGGGTTTCGACAAGTCAAAGTTAAAGTGTTATAACTGTCAACAACTTGGACATTTTGCCAAAGAATGTCAACAGAAATCTGCTACTCCACAATCATCCAAACCTGGTTTTACTCAACCATCTACAAGTAACACAGGCAAGACAACAGCTTTGACGGTTCAAAAAGATGGTGCTATTGATTGGGGTAAACAATTTGGATATGATTCATCAGCCTTCATAGTTACTCATGATTTACAAGAAGATTATTGTTCGGATACTAGTTCTGATACTAGTTCAATTCCAAGTTCTTATGAATCTGCTGAAAACTTGGAAAGTCTGATGAAGGAAAATGCTTTGTTGATGAAGAAGGTTCAACAATTGTCTGAGACATTTGATGTGATTAATTCAGAATTGAAGATTTCTAAAGAACATGAAACAGAGTTGGTTTTGAAGAATGAAGGTTTGGTTACTGAAATCAAAATGTTGAATGAAGTTATCGATGTTTTGAAGCAAGATAAGAAAAATGTTGAAACTTCAAAAGCTGAGATTTGTGACAAAAAGGATGAATTGATGCAAGAAGTGAAGAAATGGAAGGAAGAGGCAGAAGATGCAGCAAATGATTTTCAAAATTTGTTTGATAAATCCAAAATTAAGCTTGATTTGCTTACTAAGAATATTGAAACATCTGATGCTAAAATCAAAGCATATCAAGTTGATATGGAAAAGTTATTAGATGATAAGCGGGAGTTGGCTAGAGTTAACAAGGTTCAAACTGCAAATCTGGAAATTCAAAAGAGAAATGAAGCTAAACTGAAGAAGGAGTTACATGAAGGACTTGATAATCTTCGCTTACAAAAATTTGAAACTCACAAAGTTGCCAAGCGTTTGATTGCAAAAGAAAAGGAATTTGCAGAAGCTCAACAGCAAATTTCTGATCTCAAAATTCAAGTTCTTGATGCTAAAAGACTTCTCAACAATGTTTCAAATTCTCAAGTTTTCACAAGCTTCTTAGCAAATGATGCAAATTTTGAAAGAATGTTTGATAAAACTGCATCACCTCCTGCTCATATCAAGGAAGCTTTCAAAGAAGTGAAGGAACATGTTGAGGATGTTGACTATTCAAAGACTTCATCTGCTACTTCTGAAGAAGCAAAAGTTGTCAAGAAGAAGAAAAACAAGAAGAACAAGAAAAAGGTTTTGAAATCTGAGATACCTCCAGCACCAAAATTTGTTTCTAGTTCATCTGCAGCTGATAATGAGAAGTCGGCTACATCCAGTGATAAGATTCAGTCTCAACCTGATATTGATGAGACTATTTTCTATGATCAGAAGAAAATCACTGATATGAAAGCTGAATTCACAAGATTGGCTAAGAATGGACATCAGAGTTCAAATTCTGAGGAGAAGATATCTGGTAAACAAGTTGGTCTGGGATTTCATGAAAAGAAGGTTCGAGTTGAGAAGGTTCCAGCATCTGAAGCACAGAGTTTGAAGAAACTTAAAATGAAGCAAGTAAAGAAGGATGTCTTTAAAGCAGACAAGGTTCAACCCGAGCGGTTTTATAAACTCAAGGGTTCTGATCAATTGTTTTCTGACAAAGAATTTCCTCTTCATTGCGTTGATGCTCGGAAGATTTCAGAAGTTTTGGTGAAAGCTGATATTTCATCTGCACGTTCTCAATCTCGTAAGCCCAACTTCTAAATGGGTGCATGATCATCGTCAACAGGTATATGATTCTATTTCTGATCATGTTAGAGATATTCATGTGTGTTCGTCACAGGTACATCAAAAGTGGGACAAATCCACACGTTTATGTTATGTTTGCCGTCAAAGAGGGCACATGGCAAAAGATTGTCCACTTTCTGCTGAATCGAAGTCAAGGTTTCACAAGAAACCAGTTTTTGGTAAATCTGCCAATACTAAGTTCTTCGATGAACAAGGCAGAGTTTTTGATGAAGTTGAGCCTACATTTTATCATAAACAAAAACGTTTTGTTCCAATGTTTTCAAAAGCTCATAATGTAGGTTCATCATCACAGTCACCTATGCCTGCTTTGTCAAAAACTGAATTACCAAAACAACAAGAATGGAAACCTAAGGTGGTTTCAAAGCAAAATCAGGACACTGGTCGACCAGAAGCGATTCGCTTCGGGTCATTTGTGAACTAATCAGTTTGACCAGTGTGCAGGTACTTCTAGAAGACCTATCGACGATTGAAAAGTTGTTGATGGAGGAGTATTCTGCTTAATTTAAATTTCATGCTATATCTTTCTAACATGCAAAATTTTCTGAATTTTAACATTGCAAAATATCCGTGTTGATTGATCACGTTTGTTTGTTTACAAGTTTTTCTCCAAAAAGCCAAAAATAGAGTCTTGTTTTTGTGTAAAATGAAAATCCAAAAATAGAGTTTTCATTTTAAGGGGGAGAATTGTAAGTAAGGGGGAGTAATTGAGCATGTTATAAGGAAAGAAGGTGAATACATGCAAAATATATAAGGAAGGAAGGTGAATACATGCATAATATAAAATTGTGAGAAATTGATCATTGGGAAATGATAGTACATTGGCATACGTATCTGACTCATGGATAGAGTAGATGAAAGGGCCATAAGATCATTGTTTGATGTGCATGGTAGGCTCGACAAATCAGAAAGTATTCAGATGTGATATACACTAAATACTAATGCTTGACCATGTGGATAACATCTTGATGCGTATTTCATGACACAAAAAGAAAAATAAGTGTGAAAAGAGTAATGAGAAGTCACTGTGTACACATGCGTTCATTTTGCAAAGATTTAAACTTGTTTGATTTTCTTTATTTTGTCAAACGATCGGACTTTCTCTGCGTGTCGAAAGACCGACCTGATTGTTGTTCGTTTGACGTTCTGCTTTATTTTCTTTGGTGTTTCGTATAACTCATCGGACTTTCTCTGCGTGTACGGGAGTACCGACCTGATTGTTGTTGAGTTATACAACTTCAACTTGTTTTATTTTTCTTATTTTGTTAAATCCGAGGCCTTATCTGCGTATCGAAAGATCGACCTTAAGGTAGACGATTTAACGTTCTTATTTCTTTTTGCATGGAACACAGTTGACTGTATCATGAAAAATGTCTATGTGTTGTGAAATTTCACAAATGCTATCACACAAAAGGAAAAGAAAGAAAAACAGAAAATGTCTGAATATGTCTGATAGTGTGGGGTACACTGGTCAAAGCAAATCTAATCAATACCTTAACATATCCAGATGTTATGAGTATGATTCTGTCTGAGCTTAAGATGGACAAATTATACCAGCAATCGACATGACTTATGTGTTTCAATTAATTGAAATTGAAGTGTAGTTCAGTGCGTTATGATCAATATGATCCCATATAGTGATCTTTCTCATACCAAAAATAGTGTCTGATTCTGTATTGCAATTTCATTTCATATCAAGAAAAGTACAAAAAGATTTTTGGTGTGTTTTGATATAAACTTTCAAAAAGCCAAAAAGATTTTGTTTCTGCTTTATTTTCGATCTGATCAACACGTGATATAAAATCAATTTTCAAAAATCATATCTTGGAGTCTCAAAGAGACGTTTTGCGCCAAGATTATTTAAGTTTGATGCAGGATGCTGTAGTGCAAGATATCATCAATTTCAAGTCTTCTGAAGCTTGTTGATAAAGACCAGAGATTTACAGAATGTCATCAAGTATTCAAGATTGAGCTACGATCGAGTTGAGGAGGAGTTTGTTCGAAGATTCATCTCATTGGACGAACGAGATCTTAACTTGAGGGGGAGCTTGATTGAAGATACAGTTTTGATGATGTTGAAGAAATTAGAGGAGGATACTGCACACGACGAGGGGGAGTTTGTTGATACATGAAATGTGCGTCGTGTGAAGTATCAAATGAAGACCAAGTTCAAGCCAATTTAGGGTTGGCCGAACTAGGTCCGAACCTGAAGTTCGGACCGGCCGAACCTGGGGTTCGGAGGGAGTTCGGCCAGTCGTATATATATAGTTGTTTGGTCTTTGTGTTGAGTAGTTCTGAGCGTGCGAGATCTCTTAAGTGTGTGTTTCTAAGTGTGTATTCTCTGTGTCTGATTCTAAGTGTTTACTGATTGTAATTGTTCTCGTTTGATCAATAAAACAATCGGTTAATTACGTTTCGATGTCCGATTAGCTAGATCGAGTAGACGATCCATATGCTCACGCATTTTCAAGTGTTGATACATGAAATGTGCGTCGTGTGAAGTATCAAATGAAGACCAAGTTCAAGCCAATTTAGGGTTGGCCGAACTAGGTCCGAACCTGAAGTTCGGACCGGCCGAACCTGGGGTTCGGAGGGAGTTCGGCCAGTCGTATATATATAGTTGTTTGGTCTTTGTGTTGAGTAGTTCTGAGCGTGTGAGATCTCTTAAGTGTGTGTTTCTAAGTGTGTATTTTCTGTGTCTGATTCTAAGTGTTTACTGATTGTAATTGTTCTCGTTTGATCAATAAAACAATCGGTTAATTACGTTTCGATGTCCGATTAGCTAGATCGAGTAGACGATCCATATGCTCACGCATTTTCAGCGGGTTTCCTCGTTGCATGAGGCCAGAAATCCTTGATTGATGAAATCCTCAATGCTAGAAGCAGCCGTTGACGAACTTGAGCAAGTCGATTTCTTGACCATGGCAAGAAAATGGAAATAAAAAACGAAAGGGATTGGAGAAGTGACCTGAAATTGCAAAGAAAGTTCGAAAGGTTTCCGGAGAAGATGTAGGGGAAAAATAATGTATATCTCGCATAGGGAGTTGTGTAGATGTCACATCTCAGCCTCTCTCATCCATCATCTAGCCACGAGTAAAATTCGAAAAGATTTGAATTTCACAGTTGTAATCCCTATCACAATTGTCAAATTCAAGGGGCAACTGTTGGGGCTAGTGTCTTAGGATCCTTGCCGGAAGCTCAAGTGATTCAGTATTCTCATATGAGTTCAGAATCTTGACAGGTTAGGTATCCTGAATTCAATTTAATAACTAACCTCTATTATTTGCCCTCGTGTTTAATTGATTGCAGGTTCGTTAAATGTGCAACCATAAGCTGAAGACTCGTTTAACGACAGGAAGACATGGAATATGTGGACGGAATGGAGTATAACGGTTGTTTGACCTAGTGGTTGAATCTCGGATATCCCAGACAGTTGGTTGAATGTATTTTTAGCTATATATTCAAGGCCATGATCGATCTAGATAACACACAACGCTCACACTTTAGCTTAGAATAACAATCAACTATAACACTTAGCTATATCGATCATCGTTTCTCAAACATTTGTAATCCTTCAAATTTTATCAATAATATTGCTAGGCAGCAGGCTTTTTCGGCCGGCTCTCGAGGTTTTTTGCGAGAATCCTTAGAGGAAACGCACGGGATTCTGGATCCTCCCTCGTTACATCACCGTGTCAATCAATTCGATTTATCGGTTCATCAACACCTTAATCAACCACCCAAGCTCACAATCAATGTTTGATAACTAAATTGCTTAGGCGATTTTTGACCAAAACACACGATCTCCTAACTTCTGCATGGCGCTCGTCACACCTGAAATATCAGTAGAAAAACAGTACTCAGTTAGCTTAGGATATTCTTCATCCTCTTCCACACTGTTAATTATGTGGCTCTCAGATCTCGAGTAGGGCTTAGATCTCTGAGACCTTTGGTAAGAGGATTTTGATTTCTGGTTTAAATGCTCATATGTTAAGGTTACGCTAGCCTTCTTCTGGATTTTGCAATCTTCCTGCAGTCTTATGAATCTGAGTGCTCTGTTTCCAACTTCATCTAGTTTTTGACAAGGATTCATCACTAAATCTTCATAGAAAGCTGAATTTTTCTTCAGTCCCATCTTGAATGCTTGTACAACAGTTGTGACATCCAGGTTCGGGATGTCCAATGCTTCCTTGCCAAACCTGCTAACATAATCCCTTAAGGATTCCCCAACATGCTAAGTTACCCTGTAGAGATCACCGGTTAGTTTTTCAAAGGTACGTCTTACAAATCTTGGAGTGTTGAAATCCAAGTTCCTAGGATGCAAAAGAGTCATGGGTGTGTAGTTTGCCTTCCTTATCTCCGCTATGAGTTTCCCCACTTCCCCCCATCATGGTTTGATTCACACTCTATTGGTGCTCCATGTAATGTTGCATTTTGTGAACAAAGTCATCATTTCATCTTTGGAAACCATGATTAGAATCTAAGAGCTTAATGAAGATCCCAAAACACCGGAGGTTGAATAGACGTTTTTGCCATGATTCACGTTCTTTTTTTGTGATGAGGAGAACAAAGGAGGAGGAGGAGGAGGAAAAGCAAGTGAAGCTGAAGTGGTTATGAAGCCATTTTTTAATAAATTTTGTTAAGAAACAAACTTAAAATTTTTTTTGCAAGATTTTGAAAGATGAATTGTACCACATGACCCATGGTGGGCGCCAAATTGTTTTGACCAAAATTTACAAACCGAATTTAGTGATCAAATTAGTTTATGAGGTGCGGTGCCTAGGATGTGCGTATGTGCGTCCTCGTGTGAAAAACAGTTTAACAGTTTAAGCTAAGGTCAAACTAGGATTTTTACGATGTAAAAAGACCTTAATCCTTATTGCACGAAAGCTGTTGATTACAGAAGATTGTCGCTTGCTAAGTGAGTGACTGAATACAAGTGTGGGTTCCAGAGCTTAGAGTTCCGTAAATGATCCTAAGACACTTATATTTATACATATAGTCCCTAACTAACATCCCGGATTTCGAGGGATTAAGTCTTTGCTCTCTCATGACCATTATAGTCCGGTTCATCCGCTTTCAACTTCGTCAACGTAAGCTCCAAGTTAGGCTAAGTCCATTTGACAGTTGTGAGCTCGACCTGGTCAATTAACACATGATAAAAACGAGGAAACGTTAGTGTAAGTTTGCCAGCATGCTCAAATTACTCAGCATGCCAGAATGCACCAGAAAACATCACGTGTTCTCGGAAGCATCATATGTCCAAAATGCAAGTTGACCCAGGATGATGTACCAGAATTCGAACCCTAACAAGTATCTTTTGAAAAATCGCTCAAACAAATAGAAAATGAATGCAATTTGATGGTTAGAAATACACTTAAATGTGGCATTCATGATCATTTATTAATAATGATCAAAACACATGAGTATCCAATTTTACTAGAAGTTAGTTTTGTTGGAAAACGGGTGTCCTAACCCGACAAAATTAACGAACCCGACACGATATTGACCCGCAAGAGTTACGGGTCAAAGGACCATAAATCTAATTACCCGTTAATTAGTATTAAAATGAACAATTGATTAATTAAATAAATAAATGTTTATTTATTTAATTGAACGACAAAAACGTTTTCGGTTAAAACGCTCGTGTTTTAATTAAACGGGATGATCAGTTGTTACTGGATTAATAGACTTATCAGATTGGTGGATTGGAGAGAATCGGTATTGGACCTAGTCTGTCAGAGCCCCGGTCCGCGATTTTTTTTAAATAAAATAGGGAATGGAGAGAATTGGGGAACAAGTCACTAGAATTCACAACCCTAATTCCCTCTCTCTCTCCCTTTGCGTGGAACTCAACCGACGCCACCACTCTCACCGTCGCCGACCACCACTCGACGTCGCCACCATCGTTCGTCACATTTTTGATGGATCCCCGTTTAGCCAGCGTCTGTTCAAGACTAGAGAAAGAAGCAGAATAAGCGTGAGCTGCCGCCGCCAGCCGAAGTTGCAGCCGCGGCTAGCGCTGTCGCTGTCGCCACTCGCCGTCCGTCGTCGGTCGATCACCGGCCGGTGGTACTCGCGCTTCTGGAAGAGCCGAGGCCACCGCGCCCCGTCGTGTCATCGTGGTCAGTGCCCTTGTATGTCACACCCTGTGAGATTTGTGTCGGGATGCAAAAAAGGTTATCACAGTCGAGGTTACAAACGTACTCTGGATGGTTCAACAACTAGAGCCATTTTGGAATTTGTTCAATTGTTGGAGTAAATAGGAGTTTTTCCAATATCATTACGCAGCGGATTAATTGTAATGAGAAAAGTAAATAGTTTAAGTGTACAACACATAAGTTTTAAAAATATTTTTAGGACATGACACCGTTAGGTGTTATGTGAGGAAAATCTCTAAAGGCTAAACCATACTCCAGAAAGAAAATGAAAGTCCTAAAATGCAATGACAGGAAATAAGCAAGTAGGTCCGATGCATGCACAACAATTAAGTTTAAGTACCTGAGAATTCATACGAGAAAACGGTCAACAAATAATTGTTGATGATTTTCACAGGTTTAAAATGCTAGAAGTTAAAGGTTGAATGAAAATAGTAATTTGGAAGCAGTTCATGTTAATAATTGATAATATCAGATAAGACTAGTTGGAAAATGTTACCATGTACCCTGAATACCGAAACTGACTGTTTACCCACTCTTGGTACCTTATGTCCGGTTGGTACCTGTTGTGGTCAAAAAGTCACAAAGGAATTCTGTATTCCAAACTTAGATTGTGAGGTAGTGTGCTTAACAATCAAAAGAGTAAATAATCCAATTTAGGATGGTGACACGATGATTTAGCGAGGAAAACTCCAGAATCCTTCGAGTTGCCTCCGGGAATCCTGGATAAAAACCTCGGGAGCCGGCCGAATTGCCTGCCTCCTAGTCAATTTTATTGAATTGAAACAGAAGATTACAAAGGGTTGGAGGTTTGATCGATCAAGACTATGTGATACAATGCTTTACAGTCTTAACTGAGTTAGAGAGTGTGTTGTGTGTGTGTTCCTATTGATTGAATCCTTAATTTAATATATAACAAACAAACTAACTAACTGTTCGGGATTCCCGGGATCTCTTCTTCCTACTTTCTTGACCGTTAAAGCAGGATGGACCCACTGATCCACGTATTAGTCAGCTTAGTCCGAGTCTTTGGGAGTTAGTTGAGAGTCTGTTACCACCTGCAAACAATTAAGCACGAGGCAAAATAGAGGTTAGGTATATATCGTAAATTCAGGATACCTGGATTAATAGGATTCCCAAACTGTCTTCAGATTCCTGAGCCGCTCAAGCTTCTTGTTGAGCATCCCGAAAATCAACCCCTAACAATTGCCCCTGAATCTCGGTGGCTGTGGATAAGATTTACAGCTGGCGAGATTCACAAACCCCCTTTTTAACGGAGTTTGAGACGGTAAATTCGGTTATGATTGGACGTAATTCACGGCTTCCCATTTGATTTGATCGCTATCATTACTCTCTTTAAATACTAGTTACCCAAGTCATAAGTTCTTCACTTTATTCCAACGGAAACCCTTCGAGCTTCTTCGCCGTAACCAGGTCAGTTCCGATTTCCTTTCTCTCTCTCAATTCTGTAATGGCGAAAAAGGGTACTCGATCTGCTTCCTCCTCCGCTTCTCCTAGCATCGATGATTTCATTGATCAAGGGATTCTCCCCTCCTGCGACGAGGAAACCTGCGAGTTTACCGACCAAGAAATCCAATCGTTGAAGGATTCCAGTCTGATTCCGAGGTCGATGATCATTCGGATGTTCGATTCTCGTTTGAAGGCTGGTTTTGTTTCTGCTACCTGGGTCTGTTTTCTCTATTACCATTTTCTTCTCGGTATGTCATACCCTTTCCCCGATATTGTGAACAAGTTCTTTGAGTTCACCGGTCTTTCCTACTCCCAAACAATGCCTATGGTGTGGCGCATTCTTTTTTCTCTTGATAATCTAAACAATTCCAAGGACCTGAACATGGGAATCCCCGAGGTCTGTTTTGCTTATAACCTGAGAACCCACGGCTGCAGTCGGTTCGTACTCCAAGCTCGCACCTCTAACACCCAACTGATTCCTCGTGCGTCTCACAATGACCACAACTGGAAGAAGAAGTTTTTCTTCGTGAAGCGCGAATCAATTCCCGGTGGTAATGAGTTACCGATGAAGTGGATTTTGAAGGGTAGGATGCCGACCCACGCAAATTAATTAACAATCCCAGCGGTTACTAATTTGATTTTTGTTTTTGTTTTTCACAGCTCCCAAGTTCGAGAAGTTGGTCAGTGTTGGTAAAGATTCCATTGAGAAGCTCACATCCTTCCTGGAGATCCCGGTCGCTGAGAGAACATTCGCTATTGAGAGCGTAGCCAGTGAGCACAGCTACTCCGTCGATCATACCCAAGCCAACATGTCTGGTGAGTGTTAAGATTCCTGATGCTTTGCGATATTTCTGATTAAGAGCATCCTGATACTGACAACTTTTTATGATCAGGTTCTGGATTCTCCCTTGACGACTTGACCTCCTTCCTGGTGGTGAAAGAAGAGAAGGCTGAACCTGTAACCAGCGTTCGGCCGCCTACCAGCAGACCTAAAGCTACTTCCTCCAACAAGAAGAGGAAGACCCCTGAGAACGTTGTTTACGTGGAAATCTTTGATGGACTGAGCCCTGTTGAGACCAGCAACAAGCTTCTGAGCCTGCACACAATGACAAAATGGTAAGTTGTACCTTAGGCTTCCCAAGCATTGATAATACGCGGCGTCCGGTTGAGATTCATAATCTTTGCTTCTTTTTTGCAGGGTCTCGAGCAGCTGAGCACTTATTGCATGGACATGGAAACCAGGCTTGCTGAGGTCCAAAGGAAGCTGGATGAGGCTAGGGATACCATCCGTATCCAGGGGGAGATAGCTGAAGGCAAGACTCGCCACTACGAGCACAAAATGGATGAGCAGCGACTCAAGTATGAGGTTGCTTTATTGAAAGAGTCTGCTATCAGCAAGCAGTCGGCTGCCCGCAGTGTTCTTCAGGCAATGCTGAGGATGGCTGCAGAAGCTGCGGCCGAAGGGTCTACCTATTCTAAATGGACGGAGGATGCCTGGAAGCTCTCCTTGGATAGACTGGAGAAGCTGAGAAGCCGGCCAGCAAGGAGAAGGCTCCCGAGCCCAAAGCTGCTGGAGGTGATCTAGTTGTGCACGGCGAGGATAAGCTGGAGGAGATTGTCGAGGAAAAGGTTGAGGAGAAGGCGGACAAAGAAGATGCTGGCGAGAAGCCGGAGGTTCCTGAGAAGGCAATGGGCGATGAGAATATGTCAACGGTCTGAGCCCACTTTTTTAGTCTGCATATGTTTGTGAATGATGTTGGCGTCCCAAAACAATTTATTTTCTTTTGTCGTTCCCTGAAACAATGTTGAAAAAGTAACAACAAACAATGGTTGGGAATCCTGGTGGAGGGATCTTGCGGTTTGCGAGATGAAGCCAGGATTCCTAACGAACTTTTGACCTACGAGCTTCCCGAGTGGAGGGATCCTGAGGTTTTCAGGACGGAACTTTGGGAAGCTCAAACCCAGCTTTAGTATGTTAATAATATAACCGCACTTTGTTTGTTTCAAATGTACTTCGTATTTTATTTGTGCCTTTTAGAAATTTTTCATAAATAGTTAATCTAAAAAAATCACATAAGTCGGTTACTAATTCTAAAGTGAAATCAGAAACCTTTGTATGGACAAGGTCAAATAAGTTAAATGAAATAACCATAATAACATCCTGACCTTTTAGATTTACCTTGGATAACATCCTTTACATAATCGAGAATCCTATCAGGAATCCTCGCAGGAATCCTAATAAGTTACCTTGTAGATCTAAGAGTACTCTGCCTCGGGATTCTGACAAGAATCATGTTCACGTCGAGTTTCATAACCTTGTGAATATCTTTCTTCAGGATTCTAACAGGAATCCTGATCAGATAAATTAAAGGAATCTTCTCCACATCATGCTTCGGGACCCTTACAAGAATCCTGACCGAATAGGTTGGTGGAGTCTTTTCGGCATCCTGCCTTTAGTCACCTGTAAAGCAAAATGTAAAAGGATCCTGGCTAACAACCAAGGAAACTTTCTACACATAAATAATAATATACTGGGGTTACACCCGGGATTCTTGGGACTAAGCCAATACTGGGGACAAGCCCATGTAATTCTGGGGACAAGCCCATGTAATTCTGGGGACAAGCCCATGTAATTCTAGGGACAAGCCCAATAAACTTGGGACTAAGCCAACGTAAGTGACATGTAAATGCCAAAACCTTAGATAACACGTCAGTGTTATAAACCTTGAGAATCCTCCCAGCAGCCTCCGGTGACAAGATTGTCAGCCACCCTGGAGTGGACTGGTCCGGCCATCTTGAGCATACTTGTGGACAACGGACTGGTCCGACCATCTTGAGCATACTTGTGGACAACGTGTGCTCCTGGCGAGGGTCGTGCGCTACTGGCGATTACCCAAACGTAGGAGAGGAGTCAGCCTCTCAAACCTTAGAAGGTATGCGGGATACCTTAAGCGTAGAAGAGGTGATCAGCCTCTAACTGGGGATACACCCAAAATACTCTAAGATTCTTAAAATCTGCAAAACACTCGACACATGGTGAGGGATGGGTGTTAGCATAACTAACACCACTCCGATGATTAAGTCAGTAATGTGTTATAGGAACATAAAGAATAAACTGAAATAGGATTGGTATACGTACCTTGCAATATTTAGACAGTGAGGATCCTTGGGATTCTGTCTAAGATTCTCAAAGAGATTTTCAAATAAAATACGCTTTAAGGTGGACGGCATTCCAAGCTCTTGGCAGAGGTTCTCCTTCCATATTTACCAAACGGTATGCCCCCTTTCCTTCTTCAGAATCAATAAGGTAAGGGCCCTCCCACTTGGGTGCTAACTTCGCATCAGCAGGATTGGTAGTATTCTGAAAAGCCTTCCTCAAGACCAAGTCACCTACTTGGAATCTTCTTAGCCTAGTGTTCTTGTTATAGGATTTTGCTATCCGCTGTTGATAAAATGCCATCCGGATTCTGGCCATATCTCTGAGCTCCTCAACTGTTTCGAGATCCTGAAGGAGATTCTGGCTGTTGGTTTCAGGATCCTGGCAGTTGACTCTGGCCGTAGGATGTACCATCTCTGTTGGGATCACAGCTTCTGCCCCAAACATTAATGAGAATAGCGTTTGGCCAGTAGCATTCTTAGGTGTGGTTCTATTTTTCCCAAAGGACAAATTGCAGCTCCTCAACCCATTTCTCTTTTTTGGAGCCCAGCTTCTTCTTCGGATTGTTGATTATGATCTTATTGCTGGATTATGCCTATCTATTAGCCTGTGGACAGGTGTTGAAGTGATCATCTTGATGCCCCAGCTTTCACAAAAGCTTGTAGTTCTCTTCTCGATAAACCGGGAGCCATTATTGCATATGATTTCTGCCGGAATCCCAAATCTGGTGAGGATGTTCCTTTTGATGAAGGATATCACTTCTTTCTCTCTCACTTGAACATAGGCTTCTGCTTTAATCCACTTGGAGAAGTAATCCGTCATGGCAAGCATAAACACCTTTCCTCCGGGAGCCTTCGGCAGCTTACCCACAATATCCATGCCCCACTTCATGAATGGCCATGGGGATACTATAGGATGCAGATGCTCAGTAGGTTGGTGGAGGATATTGCCATGCCTTTGACAAGCATCGCATTTTTATGAGAAGCTCGCGGCATCCTTCTTCATAGTTGGCCAATAATATCCGAATCAGAGAAATTTAGAGAACAGTGCCCTGCCCCCGGTATGGTTCCCACAATCTCCACTGTGGATGTCTTCGAGCACCTCAAGAGCTTCTGACTTCTCTAGGCACCTTGAATAGACACCTGGAAGAGATCTTCTATATAAGATATTATTAATAATAGTATAGGGTACTACCTTTGTGCGAAAAGCTCTGGGATTTTCGCCCTTAGGAATCTCCCCATCTTTGAGATACTTCCTGATCGGGTAAGTCCAGGATTCCCGAGCATCTTCAGGATTCTCAACATCTGCACTTGCATTATTCTCAACAGCCTGAGCTTCCTGTTGAGCTATCGCTGGCGTCAGGATGTGAGTTATTGGAATCTTGACATCCTCAGGGATCCTGAGCAATGTAGCCAAGGTTGCCAAGGCATCAGCTTCTGCATTATCTTCTCTTGGTACCTGCGAGATGTTAAAATTTTCGAAATATAGAGACAATTTTATAACAATTTCAAGGTTTTTGATCAGATTCTCCCCTCTCACTGCATAAGATCCATTGAATTGGTTAGTCAATAAGAGAGAATCGACAAACACTTGTATGGACATGATTCCCATATCATTGGCCAGCTGCAATCCAGCAATTAAAGCTTCATATTCAGCTTCATTGTTGGTAGCCTGGAATTCACAGGACATGGATAAGGGTATTATGTCCCCCTATGGCAATTTTAGCAGGATTCCCAGCCCTGTTCCTCTGACATTCGAGGAGCCGTCAGTATAGAGGATCCAGTCTTCCTTGAGCTTCTCAAGCTGTTGGGCTTCCTTCTCAACTTCTGGTTCAATGTCACCGCTGAAATCCGCCATAAAGTCAGCTAACGCTTGGGATTTGATTGCTGTTCTTGGTTCATATTTGATGTCATAGGCACTCAGCTTAACCCCCCACTTAGCCATCCTTCCTGACATTTCCGGCTTCTTGAGAACTGCCTTGATAGGATAGTTAGACATCACAATTATAGTATGGGTTACAAAATAGTGCATGAGTTTAGTGGAAGCCATTATAACAGATAAAATTAACTTCTCAAGATAGGAATACCTAGATTCTGCGTCTAGCGGAGTTTTACTTACATAATAGACTGGATGCTGCTTTCCTTGGTGATCTTTGACTAAGACAACACTTACTAAGCTTCCGGATACAACAAGATATAGATATAGCGGCTCCCCATCCTCAGGTTTCATAAAAAGTGGAGCTTCTGACAGGTATTCTTTCAAGCTCTTCAGGGCTTCTTCATATCTTTCAGCCCATTCAAAATTCTTGTTCTTCATCATAAATTCATAGAAATCCTTGCTCTTCTCTAAGGATCTTGAAATAAATATGTTGAGCGCTGCAATCCTTCCTGTGAGTCTTTGAACTTCTTTTATATTCGAGGGAGACTTAAGGTTGAGAATTTCTTTAATCTGCTCAGGGCTTGCTTCAATCCCTCTCTCGGTTACCATGTAACCTAAGAACTGTCCAGCTCGCACCCCAAAGTGGCACTTGGAGGGGTTGAGCTTCATGTTGTAATGGTCGAGGATGTCAAAGGCAGTTTGGAGATCCCTGACATGGTCTTGAAATCTCTTGGACTTCACCACCATATCATTAATGTAGACTTCCATTGTGTCCCTTAGTCGCTCTTTGAACATCATGTTGACAAGTTTCTGATAGGTGGCACCTGCATTTCGTAAACCAAAAGGCATAGCAGTATAGCAATATATACCTATTGGAGTTATAAAGGCTGTATGCTCCTGATCACAAGGTTCCATCTGGATTTGTTGGAATCCCGAAGAGGCGTCCATGAAAGTGAGCATCTCATGACCTGTTGTGGCATCCACCATTGCATCAATGTGGGGAAGTGGGAAAGGATCCTTAGGACATGCCTTGTTTAAGTCCGTGTAATCCTCACAGACTCTCCACTTCCCGTTCTTCTTCTGGACCACCACTACGTTCGCTAGCCACCTAGGATATTTGACTTCCCTGATCATTTTTGTCTTGAGAAGCTTGTCAACTTCTTCCTGGATGATTGCATTCTTTTCTGGAGAGAACTTCCTTCTTTTTTGCTGTATTGGCCTGAAAGAAGGATCTAAACCAAGTTTATGAGTTATAACATGTGTAGGAATACCTTTCATATCCTCGTGTTTCCATGCAAAAGTTGAGGCTCTCGCTTTGAGAAGCTCAACCAGATTCTTTTCAACTTCCTGTGGCATGCTGGTCCCGATGAGCACCTTGATTTCAGGATTCTCATGATACAGATGGACTTCTTTAACATCGAGCTCCATGTCTTCCTGTTCCTCGGGTGCTATTTTCTATAATTTCTATCCCTTCGTTAACTTTGTTGTATTCTTCTTAGAAGTTAAGTAGCAGTTCTTGGCTTCCTGCTGGTCACTTTCAATTTTGACAATTCCCTAGGGTGTAGGAAGATTGATACACTGGTGATAAGTGGAAGGGACTGCCTTCATCTCGTGAATCAATGGCCTGCCAAGAATAATATTGCAACAAGAGAGATAATCTATAATACAGAATTTCTGCATGCAATTTACTCCCTCTATATACACTGGTAGTCTAACGTCTCCAACGGTGCTCTTGGTTTTGCCACTGAAGCCAACCAAGACTGAGGATCTTGCCACAATTTCTGATTTTGGGATGCCCATCTTTTTGAGCACGTCTATACGGATTATATTGACAGAGTTTCCATTGTCTATCGGGATCCTGCGTACAAAATGGTTAGCAATATTAAAGTACCACCAGGCTATCATGGTGGGGATCCTGAACGTGGGAGCGGTCGCTCTTATCTAAGGATAATGTCTTCTCCTGAGTCAGGGTGGAAGTCCGAATAGATCTGGATCCCTGTTCAGACATAGACTCCTTAGCATGCTTCTTGGCTGAGGAGTAGGAAGTGCCACATATGTCTGAGCCTCTTGATATAAAGTTGATGATTTGAGCATCTTGTGGTGGTGAAGCTGCTCTTTGGGGAAGCTAGTCAGCTTCTTGAATTTTGCTCTCTTTATACCCAGCAGCTCCTTTAGGTGCCCCTTGCTGAGCAGGTAGCTGATTTCTTTCCTGAGTGCAATGCATTCGTCTGTCAGATGGCCAAAATCTTCATGATAGGCAGACCACTTTGATTTGTCCTTCCAGGATGCCTGCTTGGTATCCTTCCTGGGCCACCTTGCCTTTTCACCTAGGTCCTGCATAACACACATCAAACCACCAATGTCAACTGAAAAACAGTATTCAGATACCTTGGGATACTCCTCATCATCGTCATCTTGGTCTACAGCGTTGATCTTTGGATTCTCTGATTTTGAATATGGCTGGGATTCGTATTGCTTCCTGGGGGATTCTGACTTTTTACTGTTAGAGTCGTACTTGGGAACGTCCAGTCTATGATGGATCTTCTTGTCGTCCTCCAAACGGATGAACCTCAAGCCTCTGCTTCGAACGTCGTCAAGGTTCCTGCAAGGAGTCATAACAAGATCATCATAAAATCGTGAATCCTTACGGAGTCCCATCTTGAATGCTTCGACTGCCGCTGCCATATCCAGGTTGGGAATCTTGAGAGATTCTCGCCCGAATCTAGCAATATAGTCTCTAAGTGGTTCTTCTGGCTTCTGAACTATCCTGTACAAATCACCTGTGAGCTTCTCAAAGGTCCTGCTACAAGCGAACTGATTATTAAACAGGTTAACCAAATGAGAAAACGAAGTAATAGTGTTAGGAGGGATGCTCAGTAACCATTTCATGGCTGGTCCCGTAAGAGTCGAACCAAAGCCTTTGCATTAACAAGCTTCCTTGATATCCAGGGGGATGGGAGTGATTTCCATGCGCTCCCTGTAATGTGCTACATGCTCCTCAGTATCCGTCGTCCCATCATAGAATTTCATGCTAGGCATCTGGAAGCGCTTGGGAATCTTAACTGCTGAGATTGGCCAAGTGAACCTCGAGATCCCATGGCTCTCAAGGGGAACGTCAGGGATAGGTTTAATTATCCCTGGAACGCTTGATATCATTTCTTTCAACTTTTGGAGCTCCCTAGCAATACTTGGATGAATACCTGCATCATAAGGAGCACCCTGGTTAGAAACGATAGGAACTGAATTTGACACATTACCTGGGCTAGGATTCTGGACTAGGATCCAGGGAGTGTATCCATAGCTCTTCGGGAAGCTTGGCTCCGTAGTGGCTGCTGTTTGCATGGGGATGAAGTCACCATCATGCACATCTGAGGAGCTGGTCTTGAAGATTCCTGCAGAAATAGAAATATTAGAATGTTGATATCCTTGGGAATTCTGGCCTGGATTCCTGGCAGAGAGAGGATATCCTTGAGATGGTTTAGCTAAGGATCCCAGTGACAGCAGAACCCAAGGATCCCTGGAGCGCGGCTGTGAGAATTCTGGTAGGGCAGCTCCTGAGAATCCAACATTACTCCCTGTATATCTAGTGGCCTGGGAAGTCATTGTAGGGGTTGTAGTGAAGCCTGGCGCATATTTGTAATTGTAACGAGACGGATCTGAGGATCCCGAAGCATTGAAGTCGAGATGCCTGGGAAATAGAGGACTCTGTTCCTCCACAGGTTTCTTAGACTTCTTAGGCTCTTCAATCTCTTTCATCACCGTTTGATTGGTCTTTTCTTACTTATCCATCTGACCCTTCACCTGCCTGATCAAAGCAAACAAATCATTGTTAGTAATAACAGGATCAACGGATTGAACCTCGGATCCTGTGAAGACAGGATAATCAGTTTTTCTTGGCTGCTCGTCCACTTTCTTCCATCGGTCATTATTTTTCTTCTGGTTTCCTGGAGCGGAAGGAAGAGGAGGAACGGAGGACAATGTAGAAGCCGAAACAGATTGTACGTTTGACATCTTTTGGATTAGAGATCAAATAGAGCGGATGAAGAACGGAATTTCTTTAGAATGAAGCAACTCTTACCCCACGGTGGGCGCCAAACTGTTTTGGTCAAAAATTCACAAAGGAAATCTTTATTCCAAACTTAGATTGTGAGGTAGTGTGCTTAACAATCAAAAGAGTAAATAATCCAAGTTAGGATGGTGACACGATGATTTAGCAAGGAAAACTCCAGAATTCTTTGAGTTGCCTCTGGGAATCCTGGATAAAAACCTCGGGAGCCGGCTGAATAGCCTACCTCCTAGTCAATTTTATTGATATTGAAACAGAAGATTACAAAGGGTTGGAGGTTTGATCGATCAAGACTATGTGATACAATGCTTTGCAGTCTTAACTGAGCTAGAGAGTGCGTTGTGTGTGTGTGCCTATTGATCGAATCCACATTTTAATATATAACAAACTAACTAACTAACTGTCTGGGATTCTCGGCATCTCTTCTTCCCACTTTCTTGACCGTTGAAGCAGGATCGACCCACTGATCCACGTAATAGTCAGCTTAGTCCGAGTCTTTAGGAGTTAGTTGAAAGTCCCTTACCACCTGCAAACAATTAAGCACGTGTCAAAATAGAGGTTAGGTATATATCGTAAATTCAAGATACCTGGACTAATAGGATTCCCAAACTCTCTTCGGATTCCTAAGCCGCTCGAGTTTCTTGTTGAGCATCCTGAAAATCAACCCCTAACAGTACCGCATAGATATGACATAACAATTTGTACTCTTTAACTAAAAGACAAAGTTACGATTGGAGCTACCAATCAGAGCAGGGGCATTAACCCAGTAGATGTATTCAAACGTTACCGTTTGCAAATGATAATTAATCGGTTTCTTTTAATAGTGGGGTTTGGGTTATAGCATGAATGAACATGAG
Organism: Deinandra increscens subsp. villosa; assembly: GCA_039602395.1. Taxonomy (NCBI): domain Eukaryota; kingdom Viridiplantae; phylum Streptophyta; class Magnoliopsida; order Asterales; family Asteraceae; genus Deinandra; species Deinandra increscens. The sequence goes on along the minus strand of JBCNJP010003046.1, from coordinate 12,281 downwards.
ATAATAAGTTTGGAAAATGGAAAAGCACATGAAACAGTTATGATAACAAGGTCTAATTGTCTAACATGGAAAAAGGTATGTATGAATTCTCCCCCAAAGATAAAACGGTTAAAGAAAAAGGGGCCATGAAAAACTCACATGATTCAGAAACAGGAAATTCGGTAGCACGTTCAATGAAAGTGTAGCCCTAAATAATTATAAGACATACAATAAGAAATTGGTTTGACAATTAATGTCACTCCAATTAGGTAGGTCAAGTCTTGACGTCATAGTAGCCTTAGGATTTAATGATTTGGAATGTCAAAGTGAAAGTGTCGGTTATGTGTTTATTTGGAAATAATGTAAATTATATATTTTTAATTAAATAAAATATTCAAAGATTCACAAATAATATTTAAAGGTAGTAAATATTTATAGAAATAAATATTAAGTCAAAATGGGGGTTTTCATATGAGAAATTGATTATTTTGACAAATTAGTTGAAAATCGAGCGATTTCACGGTAACCGCCGATTACACGATATTTATCCGTTTAAGTTAGAAATCAATCAAGTACAATAAAATATGATTATTTTCTGTCCAAAATAGGTAGATAATTATAGTGTCGGTTTTCATTAGTTTGCCGGTTTTGTGGATTTTGTGTTGGTTTTGCCGTTTTGGTCCCGTTTGCCCGTTAAGTGACACCGTTAGGTTCCTAAATTCACCATATGTATTTGTAAACATGTTTTTACCATTAAAATATCTCTATGAGTTCATTTGGACCTGATTTGAGTTCTATTACAAAAATGATGTTTCCGGGCCCGTCGGGTGTCGGTTTTAGTCCCGGTTTGTGCCCAAATTTAAGTAATTTATTAAGGGATCTTTTAGCCATGGTCTTAGGATCATTTTAACCTTTAAAACTTACTGTTTAATAGCCTAAAATTTTTGGTAAAAAAGGATTTATAGTAAAAAGCACTTTCTAGGGTTTAATAAGTGTACTTTTGTAGGTAAAAGTTTGGTATGGTGAGTTTAAGCACTAGTAATCTTTCTAAAGTCCAAGGTAACATATTTTGACTATATTAAGAGTCTAAAAAGGTTTCATACGAATCAAGGGGTCTAAAGTTACAAGATCAACATAAAACATACACTACATACAAAGTTAGTGTCTAAAAAATGCAAACTAAACAAATACTTATGTAAAAGTCCTACAAATCAAAGTTTGTACATAATATTTCAAGGGAATAACTATCATGCATTTTTAGTAGGTAATACATGGTGAAACATGAAGATAGTTACAAGTAAGTAAGCTTTTATGGGGCAAAATGACGTTTAGACAACAATGAGAGTCAAGACTTGCTAATGGAGTGTTATCGTCATGAAATGGAACATGAAACTACAACTAGATCATGATTTCATCAATGAAATTGAAGATGTAAACTCACTAGTTGGAGAGGAGGTCCAAAAATGGTGACGATGATGGTTGTTCTTGAGTTCTCTAGCTTCCTAGCACCATGGAACATCATAGGAATGAGTGTTTGAGTAGAAAATTTAAAGAGAGAGTAACGGTTGGAGGAAGGAAGAGAGAGATGAGAGAAGTGTTCTTGAGAGGTGAAAGAGTTATGGTGGCTAGGATTTCTAAAAGATGACTTTATATGAGGTGTTAAATGGAAAAATGAAGTATTTGGTTAGTGTTGGTGGGTAGATCGGTCTAAGGAGAACTGAGAGAGAGTGAGGGACGAGAGAGAAGGAGAGATGGAGAGTAAAGAGTGTTTGGGTCTTGATTTGTAATAAATATCTAGTAAGTTGTAGGGTTAAAACAAAACACTAAGTGTTTGTGTGTGTGTGATGTATATGGACCGAAAAAGAGAAAGAGAGGGCTCGGGTTCGAGCTCTTTCTTGAGCCGGTTCACAAGGGGATCCAAGGAGGGTTCAAGGGAGAGTTAAACTTTTGTTTTAAGTGTGTATATTGGGTGATACAATGCAGAATTTTTTAGGGGGAATAATGGTTTAATTGGGAGGGAAATGAGGAACCATTGGGTAATTGTTTTGGTTTTACTTGGGACAACCTTAACCTACAACTTGTAGGTTGTAAGAGCATGTTAGGAGAGCGTATAAATGTGATGTGAATGGCATAAAGGAGGTCAACTAGAGGGAGTTCAAGTAATTAGAAAAAAATAAAGGTGGTGGTTTGGTTTGGTTATCGTAACCGGCAAGGGGGAAGGGGAGACGGGATCCGGGTTCGATCCCGGGTGGAGACCGCTTCGAAGGAAAGAAAAGAGAAGGGGAAAGGAAAAGGGAAAGGTGGCGGTTCGTGGAGGAAAGAAAAATAATTAAATCGAATCGGGTTTGGATGTTTATAAAAATTTTATTCAAACGACGTAAAATATTAAAACAATGACTCGGTTTGGAACAAAGATACTCGAGGGTTAATAACTTGAAAAATTAACGTTGCATGTATATATATATATATATATATATATATATATATTACATGCATGTAAAATATATTCGTCGTGAATGTTAATAAAGTTTAATAAAATGGTTTGGACGTAAAATAAATCGGTGTTTACGTAGAGAATTGATCACAAGTCTCGTTTTGTTGTCGTTGTCTAAACACATTGTTGTTTAACATGAAATTGTTTATTAAAGTTATTTATGAAATATGCAAATGATAAAATGATAATAGGTCGATCACAGGTTACGATTAAAATTTACGTTCAATGATAATGATAATAGTGATAATAGTGATAATAGTGGTAACCGCTCCGAACACCAGGTTCGGAGTAAGATCGGAGGAGTTCGGACAAAGATCTAAGTTCGGACTGTGTAATCAAGTTCGGACAAGGTTCGGAGCAAGATCGGAGGATCAGTCGAGTTCGGACAAAGTTCGGTGGAAGTTCGGACCAGGCAGAATTTTAAAATTCTCAAAAAGAATGAAATTGAGGCTGAGCGTCATCGTCAGAATGTGCCAAAGTTGATTAATCTTAAAGATTATCATGGTTGGGCGACAGATTTTCGAGGATATGTACACAATTTGGATAAAAAATTATGGTTACCAATTACAAACGAACATAAGTATCCAACTTATAGTGATGGTGATTTTAAGGAAATGCCTAATTTTTCAAGTGAAGAAAGGGAAGCATTTGATCAAAATGAAAAGGCTACTACACTTCTTATGTTAGCTTTGCCTATAACTCTTAAGAATCCAATCAGGAAGTTTCGAAAGGCAAAACGGATATGGGATTTTGTGAAGACACAGTGTGAGGAACATATGTCTAAACTTTCTCAGAAAACAATTGATCAAGATTTGAAGTTTAAAGGAATAATTGAAAAGTTAGAGAAAAAGGTGGAAAAGCTGACTGAAGAAAATGTTTCTTTGATAAAAGAAGTGGAGGAATGGAAAAGTAAAGTTTGTAATGATTTAGATGACAAAATTCAAAGGGATGTGTCTGCATCGTGTGCAAATTGTTTAGAGTTTGCTAGTATTAAAGAAGGATGGTTGAAAGAAAGGGATTTGTTGGTTGAAGAATGCAATAAAGCTCAAGTTAAAGAAAAGGAAGCTGTTGAAGATTTTGATGCTTTATTTGAGAAATGTTATCCTCTTCAACAAAAAAATGAAAAAGTTACTAACGCTGCTGTCGAAGTTGCCGATAGAGTAATTCAACTTCAAGAGGAACTTACCAAGTTGCGTGATAGAAATGGTGAGATTCAAAGTCAAAATAACATTTTGAAACAGGATGTTATTTACTATAAGAAACAAGTGGAGAAGATTTCTGAAGAAGTTCTGGAAGAGTGTCGCTTGAGACGATGTCATATCAGTGATTATAACAAATTGTCTGACAAGTACATTGCTTCACAGAAAGAGTTATCGGAAGCTAATATGAAAATATCTGAACAAAAGATCGAGATGTTTGATTTGCAACGAAGATTGAAAAATTGCAACCATTCACCGATTTTTTTGAATTATATGTATAAACTGGAAAAGAGTGAGAAAAATGGTCAAGATGAATGTCTTCATCAAGTTCCTGCTCCAGTGGACATTGAAATGTCTGTTCAAGCTACATCATCTGGTGTTGAACAACATGATTATTCAAAGTTTGCTGATACCAGTTCAAGGAAGAAACTAAAATTCAAATCAAAGAAGAATAAGAAGGAGGTTGATTACCGCAAAGGGTTGAAGTTTGATTCAAAATCTACTTTTCTTGAGAAAGAACAGGTGCTTCATGGAAATCCAGAAAACGTAACGGTGCCAAAGTTTTCTGAAATTGTGATAGATGATTCATTGATTTCTGGAAAGAATGACCTGAAAGGTATCAAGTCTGAATTTACAAAGCTTGCCAAACAAGGTCATGCGATACCGACTTCTGTTCAAGATAAGTTTAAACAGAAAAATGGAGGTTTGGGTTTTAAATGAACAGAAATGCCGACTAAGGATTTCAACAAAAAGGTGTTCAAAGCGAAGAAGATAAAGAAGCAGAAGCTGTTTTCAGATAAGAAGACACAATGTTGGAAGCAGAAAGTTTCTTCACCAGATGAAAAGCTTTCTTCTGAAGAGTCTTCCTGTATATCTGATGCTACACCACAAGGCGGTAACAATTCCGATTCATTTTATTCTGCTAAATCTAACAGGTTTTATCGTCAAGATAAATTCTTTGGTTATGGAGATGATTCTGATTTTTATGATTCTCCAAACTGTTTTCCAAAATTTCATAAACCAAAGAAATTTCAACCTGTGTTTTCAAAAGTTTATGATGAATGTCTGACTGATCAGTTTGGAAAACCGATTTCTATCAATTCAACTGGTAAAAGACTTTGTTTTGTTTGTCGTAAGAAAGGTCATTATGCAAATAATTGTCCTACGACAACTAACAATTCATCATCCAATGCCAAACATACAAAGTATGTTGATCTTGATGGCATTATTTTTAGTGAACCAATGCCCAATACTAAATTTTCATGGAAAAAGAAGTCTCTTTCAGAGAAATTGGGTAGTAGTTCTGATTGTCACTCATCAGTTGACAATGGTTCACTAGAAGTTATCAAACCAAAACAGGAATGGAGACCGAAAGTTGTCTCCACGGCCAACACAGATTTTGTTGAAGACACTGGACGACCTACCATCGTTGGGGATGAGGGTCGGGGTCCTAAGAACTTACTATTTTCCAGTGTTTGCAAGTATTTCAGGAAGACCTGTTAGTAATTGTACGGTTGCTGACAGTGAGATACTTCTGGTTTTTAAGTTAACTTGCATTGTTCCTATCTTTGAAACACTGATTTTTCCAAAATCATTTTCAAAATGTGTCCAGTGTTGATCGATCATTTTCATTTTTGTTATTCGTTTTTTTCTTTCGTTCATATTTTTAGGGGGAGAACATTTGAAAATTCAAAAAAATAGTATTTGTTTGAATTTTAGGGGGAGAAATTGGAAAATATAAAAAACATGATGAAAAATATGAGAAATTGATTTGACAAAAGCAAGAAATGATAGTACATCAGCATATACGCTATCTGCCATGGATAGAGTAAGTCTAAAGGCTGTAGGTGCTTGTATGATCTGTGAATGTGCATGACTAATCTGATATCTGTAAGTAAGATATAAACATAAAGCTTGCCTGATAATCGTTGGTTGTTTGCTTCTTGATGAATGCAATGTGATGATTCTAAAACAAAAATAGAATAAAGAGATATCCTGATGAATGCATGTTTTCATTTTGGAAGATTTAAACTTGTTTGATTTTCTTTATTTTGTCAAACGATCGGACTTTCTCTGCGTATCGTAAGATCGACCTGATTGTTGTTCGTTTGACGTTCTGCTTTATTTTTATTGGTGTTTCGTATAATCCATCGGACTTTCTCTGCGCGTTCGGAAGAACCGACCTGATTGTTGTTGGATTATACAATTTCAACTTGTTTTTGCTTTTTTATTTTCTCAAATACTTGGGCTTTCTCTGCGTGTCGAAAGACCGACCTGATTGCTAGGTATTTGAGGTTCTGCTTTATTTTTGCATGACTCATCAAGGATGCTTAAATCTCAAATAAAAGTTACTTCTGTATGATAGACATGATGATTTGCTAGTATTTCTGATAGAGTAGACGCCGAGTTATCAGTGCATGATAAAAATTACCTTAAGCATATCTGAAAACGATAAATATGATTGGTACATGCTGAAATAAACAATCAATGTTGTATTTGCGATTATCTTGGTTTGCATGCTGGTTAAGACCGAAATTGAAATGTGCTAGATGCGTTATGTCTGATATGATCTTGCGTCATGATCTTTCTCACAAAATACCCAAAAATAGAGTTTGTTTCTATATTGCATTTACATTACATTTCCGAAAAGTACAAAAAGATTTTTGGTGTGTTTTAGCATAAGTTTGAAAAGTCAAAAAGATTTTAGGTTTGTTTTGATATAAACTTTCTAAAAATCAAAAAGATTTTGTTTCTTATTTGTTTTCGATTGATCGACACAAGATACGAAAAACATTTTCAAAATTCCTATCTTGGTTTCTCGAAGAGAAGTTTTGCACCAAGATTATTTATGTTGGCCAGGTACTCAAAGGAAAGAGTTTATCACAACTTCAAGTCTTCTGAAGCTGTTGATAAAGATGAAAGAAACTGTTCATCGTCAAGTATTCGAAGATCAAGCTACCATCAAGTTGAGGGGGAGTTTGTTCAAGGAATATGTTTTAACTGGCGAACAGATACTGCACATGACGAGGGGGAGTTTGTTGATACATAATCTGTGCGTCATGTGAAGTATCTGAACGAGACGATGTGAAGGTTCAAGACAAGTTTATGCTGCCGGCCGAACTAGGTCCGAACCTGAGGTTCGGACCCGCCGAACTTGGAGTTCGGAGGGAGTTCGGAGCAGACGTGTATATATAGGAACTTGTGCTTTGAATGTAAAAACGAATGAGAGTGAGTGTGAGAGACTAGTTCTTAACTATGTGTTTTTGACAGTGTTTCTCTAGAGAGCTTAAGAGAGAGTTTGTAATTGAGTCTATGTTGATTTCAATAAAACAAACTATTATTTACGTCTCGTTTTCATTCTACGATCAAACAAACCTTTAATAAGATCCGTCTTACGGTTTTTCAACTTTCACCACATAGTTTGGTAAATTTAGTAAACGAATTCGGTTAGTCGCTTTATTATTATTGAAGTTCAGCGACCATTCCGTGCAAAGAAATCATTATGTTCAAGTATTGTTTTCAACAAGATTTAAGGCTTCGTCAATGCTATATTTCTATTGTAAATGAATGCAAATAAGATAAAATTGGCATGTTGCAAGTAAACAGTTACGTAACATAGTTAACACGTAAGTATATATTATCGGTTTAAATCCTTGGAAACTTACGGGTCGTCACATCCTCCCCTAGTTGGGAGAATTTCGTCCCGAAATTCAGGTTGTCATGATGGCTGAGCTGCTGCTATAGGAAAAAGATGAGGATACTTGGTGCGAAACTGGTCTTCGCATTCCCATGTAAATTCAGAACCACGGCGGGAGTTCCAACGAACTTTAACGAGAGGTATATGTCTATGCTTCAATTTCTTGACTGTGCGGTCGACGATCTCGGCGGGTTCTTCAACGAATTATAGGGATTCATCAAGATGTATCTCATCGAGGGGAACAGTAAGATCTTCTTCGGCAAGGCACTTCTTCAAATTATTGACGTGAAAAACATCGTGAACGTTACTAAGCTCGGACGACATGAGTAGTCTGTACGCAACGGGTCCGATTGTTTCAATGATTTCGAATGGACCAATGTAGCAAGGGTTCAACTTACCACGTTTGCCAAAACGAATGACGCCTTTCCACGTGGATACTTTCAGTAATACTTTGTCTCCTTTTGTGAAGGATAAGGGTTTACGACGGTTATCTACATAGCTCTTCTGACGATCGCGGGCGGCTTTCAAGAGGTCACGAATTTGTGTGATTCTTTCAGTTGTCTCTATTACGACCTCTGGGCTTGTTAGTTGGCTGTCACCAACTTCGAACCAACAGATAGGTGATCGGCACTTTCTACCGTACAGTGCCTCGAAGGGTGCACACTGAATGCTAGTGTGATAACTGTTGTTGTACGAGAATTCACACAATGGCAGATGTTCATCCTAGTTGTTACCAAAATCAATGACGCAGGCATGCAGCATATCTTCGAGAGTCTGAATCATTCATTCGCTTTGACCGTCAGTTTGCGGATGATAGGCCATACTCATATCGAGGCGTGTACCGATGGTCTTGTTCAGAGATTTCCAGAAATGAGAGGTAAAACGACCATCTCTGTCGGAGATAATGGAAATCTGAGCTCAATGTCGAGAGAATATTTCCTTCATGTACATCCTTGTTAAGTGTTCTACGGAATCTTTCTCCTTCATGGCGAGGAAATGAGCAGATTTTGTCAAACGATCGACAATTACCCAAATGGAATCGTTACCCTTGCGGCTCTTGGGTAACTTGGTGATAAAGTCCATGGAAATGGATTCCCGCTTCCACTCGGGGATGATGGGTTGGACGAGTAAACCGGAAGGTTTCTGGTGCTCGGCCTTAACTTTAGCGGACGTTAAGCATTTACCAACGTACTTAGCGATTTCAGCCTTCATGTTTGGCCACCAATATAACAGATGCAGGTCTTGGTACATCTTATCGGCTCTGGCGTGAATGGAGTATCGGGTTTTATGAGCTTCGTCAAGGACTAGGCTCCTGAGTTCTCTGTAGACGGGTATCCACGGATGATTTACGAAGTACCGTAATCCATCAGGCTTAGTTTCGAGGTGTTGTTCCATGCCACAAAGGCTTTCGTCTCGAATGTTTTCGTCTTTCAAAGCTTCTGCTTGTGCTGCCAAAACTTGAGTGACGAGACTGGTTTGAATGGTCATGGCAAGAGATTTGACACGAAGGGGTTTGACACGTTCCTTCCTGCTTAAGGCATCTACAACAACGTTATCCTTTCCAGGATGGTACAAGATTCTACAGTCATAGTCGCTGAGCATTTCAATCCATCGGCGTTGTCTCATGTTCAACTCTTTCTGGTCTAAGATGTGCTGAAGACTCTTGTGGTCGGTATAAACCTTGCATTCAGTACCATAGAGATAGTGTCTCCAAATCTTAAGGGCGAAGACGACGGCACCAAGTTCCAAATCATGAGTAGTGTAGTTCTTCTTGTGAACTTTTAGCTGTCGCGAAGCGTAAGCGATGACTTTATCTCGTTGCATTAACACACAACCTAAACCTTGGTGTGAGGCGTCGCAGTAAACACATAAATCTTCACATCCTTCTGGTAAGGACAGTATGGGTGCGTTACACAGATTTTGCTTCAGGGTCTGAAAAGCTTGTCCGGATTTCTGTTCCCAAACGAATTTCTTGTCCTTTTGCATCAAGGTAATTAATGGCTGGGCTATCCTGGAGAAGTTTTCGATAAATCTTCGGTAATAACCGGCGATTCCAAGAAACTGCCGTATTTCAGAAGGGTTGGTAGGCAGACTCCAATCCTTGATAGCTTCAATTTTTGTGGGATCCACATGGATTCCAGCTGCGTTGATTACGTGACCTAAGAATCGTACTTCTCGTAACCAGAATTCGCACTTTAAAAACTTGGCGTACAACTTCTCGCTCTTCAGTAATTCCAAAATAAGCTTCAGGTGCTTTTCATGTTCGTCCTTGTTACGCGAATAGATCAAGATGTCGTCAATGAAAACGATTACGCATTTATCGAGGTACGGTTTACAAACGCGATTCATCAAATCCATGAAGACGGCAGGCGCGTTGGTTAGTCCGAAGGGCATAACGAGAAACTCGTAGTATCCATAGCGTGTACGAAAGGCAGTATTCGTAACGTCTTCATCACAAAATCTTAGTTGATGATATCTAGAACGAAGATCGATTTTTGAGTATTAACTGGAACATTGCAATTGGTCGAATAGGTCGTCGATTCGAGGGAGTGGATATCGGTTCTTTACGATAAGTTTGTTCAATTCGCGGTAATCGATACACATCCGGAAAGATCCATCCTTCTTCTTGACGAAGAGAACAGGAGCGCCCCAAGGAGAGAAACTTGGTCTGATGAAACCTTTGTCGAGTAGTTCTTGCAACTGGTTTGAAAATTCTTTCATTTCAGACGGGGCTAAACGGTAAGGGGCTTTTGCAACGGGTGCAGCACCGGGTACCAGATCAATATGGAATTCCACTTGCCTGGCAGGTGGCAAGCCTGGAAGATCATCGGGAAAGACTTCAGGGTAGTCCCGTGCGATGGGAACGTCCGTTAGTTTCTTATCCTCGGATTGACTAGCTGTTATGTGAGCTAAGAGGGCAGGGTAGCCCTTGCGCATAAACTTCTGGGCTTTCATGCATGAGATGATGTCTAGCTTGGTTCCACCACGATCTCCTTGAATTGTCAGAACTTCGTCGTCGGGGAGGGGTATCTTGACTCTTTTCTCATGGCAAATGATTTCGGCACGATTTTTAGTCAACCAATCCATTCCAACGACTACGTCGAAGCTTCCCAATTGTACCGGCAATAGATCGATCGAGAAAGGATGACCGGATAAGTTCAATGAGCAGTTTGGAAAAGATTCTTCCGTTTCGATTTGTTTACCATCGGCTAGTTCAACTATATACTTAGTGTCTAATCTAGTTGGCGTGACGTTAAGATAGTTCCTGAAACTCACTAGACACAAAGCTTTTGTCAGCACCAGTGTCAAATAGAACGGAAGCAAAATGATTATTGAGTAAGAACGTACCCGTTACGATGTGCGGATCCTGACGGGCTTCAGCAGCATTGAGCACGAAGGCTCGTCCCCTGGCAGGTTCTCGTTTGAGCTTTGGGCATTCATTCCTGAAGTGGCCAGTGCTGCCACACTCGAAGCAGGTTCCAACGGGGTGCGTCTTGTTCGAACGGTTTGGGCAATCCCGGTGAATGTGACCTTTTGCCTTGCAGCCTTTGCAGTAGACATTGCTGTAGTCCAGGGTATGGTGCAGGTTACATTTTCCACACAGGGGCTGGTTTCCTGTGCATCCAGGTTTTCTTGCATCAGGTGCGGGAGCTGTTACAACATAAGCCTTCACGGCTTCAGGTGTTTTCTCGGTGAAGTCAGAAGATTTCTTCCTCTTTCCAGCATGGCCGCGTTTGCGCTTGCGGTCAGATTTCAGTTGGCTAGAGGGAACAGACGGTATAGGTACAGCTTTGGATTCAGCAACCTTACGAGAGAAAGACAAGCCTTGGCGGTTTGCCTAATAGGTCAGATTGTGGGCCAGACGGATAGCAGCTTGGAGTGTTGCGGGGTTAGAAGCCATAACACTTCCCTGAATGGCGGGAGCAAGACCCCAGATGTATCTCTCGATTTTCTTGTGCAGAGGGGTCACCATAGTAGGGCAGATGTGTGCCAGTTCGTGGAATCGGCGGGTGTAAGCAGCTATGTCTGATCCATTCATGGTCAAGTTCTAGAATTCGACTTCCAATCGTTGCAGTTCCTCACGAGGACAGTACTCATCATGCATGAGTAGTTTCAGTTCGTTCCAAGCCATGGCGTAAGCCAGGTCTTGTCCGAGGGCTTCAACATGAGAGTTCCACCAAGTCAGAACTCCTTCTCCGAAAACGCTAGTGGCGTACTTGACCTTGTGACCATCGGGACAGTTACACATACGGAACACAGATTCCATCTTCTCAAACCAGCAGATGAGTCCAACGGCTCCTTCGGTACCCTTGAAGTGTAAGGGCTTGCAATTCATGAAATCCTTGTAAGTGCATTCTCAGACACCTGTAAGTTACTTAAAACCTTGAATACAACTCGTACAATTGTAGTCATAAATCTTCCGGTCGTAGAAGAAAAGTCTTAGTCTTACCACCAGGGGATCCTGATCTCCTTCCGTTTGAGGCAGAAGCTCGATCTGCTTCAGCGGTTGCAAGCGCATTAGCTATACGCTGGTTAATCAGGGCTTCGATAGCCGCGGCATCCAGGGTTGGGGGTTCAGTAGGGTCACTATCACGGTTTGAGCGTCTTGACATTCTACTTTAAATTGCATAGGATGAAATAAAGTAAGACATTACACATAGTATAAGTGAATGCAATCAAAACATGACATGCCAGAATCCATAACAATCACCACAATATAACATAACATAACAACACATTACATTACAAAGTACACTAGAGTTGATAATAAAGGTACATGCTACAACATAGTCATTTCTTGTCCACAATTGTTCAGACCAACATAAACATTTGTCCAGTGATAAAAACAGATTCACCAATAATACAAGTTTCGAATACATCATAATACCATAAAAGAGTAACAGTCACTCCA
>JBCNJP010003045.1:0-69762 GCA_039602395.1 Deinandra increscens subsp. villosa | reverse complement strand
CTTAAACCAAAAGGTTTTTTTTTCGACATCGCCTACATAAAAGGGAGATTCCAATTCTTTTTACCCATTCAAACCAAACACACATACCCGCTCTCCTCTCTCGGCGATTCTCCGTTCACCGCCATACCTCCGATCTCCCTCACTCCGACGACCGGAATTCGTCTCTCGTGCTCATAGGGTTGATCCGCACACCCTCTAAGCACCAACAGGTTAGTAAGTCAATTCCTAGGTTAAGTTGGAGTCTTGATTCCGGATGTTAAAACTTTCGGCCGACGGTTCTTAAACTCGATTAGGGGTCTTAATGATTGCTTTTGGTTGTTGGATTCAACAGATTAGGAGCCATCTTACTGTTCCTTTATCATTTCCTTCACCGATTTGAGGTAATCATTTCTACTAAGTGTTGAATAATTGAGTATACATGAACAGGGGTTGTTTGGGAGGACTGTTAAGGGTTCATAACTGTTCTCTATTGAAAATTGTTGATCTAAGATGATTCACTGTGATTGAATCTTGTCTAGGAAGAATGGTTTCACTGATAAACACATGAATCTCACATCATTTGTGTTTATCAAGAACAGGGCCGAAATTCTTAAATAAAATTAGGTGTTAGGATGGGATTTCTTTGTTTGTATGGAATCTGTACTGGTTGAGTATGTTAACTTTGACACAAACTCTTAGATTGATTGAAACAAATTACATGTGTTATGCTATGTAGGTTGTTTTGTTTTTGATCTAATTGCTTTGTTTTGAATAATTCTCTTTTGACATCTCAAATGTGTTAAGATTCTGTACCGTGAATGAGATGGATGTTCCAAAACATCAATATGATGCATTAGGTGTCTCCAAAATGCATTATGGGTCTCAAAAGCTTCAAATTTTTGAAGCTAAACCAAACTCTGTTTTGGTTTGACCCAATAAGGAAATAAATTGACTTTTAGAACCATCCATGTCCAAATTTCAAATTTTTGAAAAGAAACAAAATAAATGAGTTTTAATAAATGATTTAAGTCCTAAATGAGGTAAACTTGAATGCAAATCTCATCATATTGGTTCACATGGCAAAATTTTCTCAAATTTATCCGTATGACCAAAAGTGGACTTTAAATGATCTAAACTCATATCCAATAAGAGTCATTTGACTCAAATAACTTCAGGAATGAAATCCTTGACCTAAAATGGTAACATTGGTCGTTTTTATGTTGCTTTAAATAAAATTGACCAAATAATACAACATAAAGGCTACTTATGACCATTTTATTGGGTTTCTCATTCTCAATTGAAATTCACTGGATATGCAACCTAACTTGTTAAAATAAGTCAAGTTGAGGACTTCAAATTGTCTAACATAGGTTTGAACTTAATTTAGGACAAATCTGCAATGTTTAAATTGTCTTGACTTGGTTTTTGATGAATGCTTGCATAGTTGACTTTTTAAGTCAAGTCTGGTGTATTTCACTCCTGTTTAATGATTCTGACCCTAATTTGGCTGTGTGTGGCTATCAATCAACTGCTTAACAAATTTTGCCAAATTTAATAACAGATTTCTGTCAAGAAACATTCCAAGACATTCTTGTCTCTTAAATTGATCTTAGCTCATTGTAGATCATCAAAGAGGTATGTGTCTTAAATTTATGGCAATTCTTGATATACAACTATTGAGCTACACAGGGGCTATTCATTAAACTCACTCAATCAATTTGAATCACATTAGTCAAATTCTAATCAATTCATGATTAATCACAAACAGGATCAAGCATTTGAACCTGTTGATTTCTAGACATATCTGAATTAGATCTTAGCAAACATTAGATCTTCTTCGAGGTATGTCTTCTGATCTCTAATAAAGTATTGGAAATTTGACTTCTGACCATTCAGGTGGATTGTTCTACTTATTATGCAATAACTCAATAAATTTCATGAAATATGACTTAGCATGCTAAATTTCTGCAATTCTGAGTAAGGTTTAAAACTATACTTGATTTAATGAAATTACATGCATATTAGTCATTGTTTTATGAGTCTTTATCTATTATTCTAAATAAATGGTTAGGTTAGGAACTATTGAAGCTCATATCACACTTATAAGAAAATAAATGCTAGCAAGGTTAGAATTTAGGGCTGATTGATCCTATTTGTCTCTGACCTTGATGTTGATGCTCATGTTAGATATTGAATGCTTCTTGTTCTTTTACTTGACTTTAGCTGACTTTGGTTATGTGATTTAAGCATGTCAGAACTTCATACATGTATTCTGATTCATCATTTAACATCTTGTATATGCATAAGTGAACAAATTTCATATTACTCCCGTACAAGTAGTTAAATAGAATATATGTGTCTGTAAGTGTCTCAAATTGCTCAAATCATGTTGGATTAGGAATACTTGGTTCAAGAATCTTGTTTGACCCCAAAATCAATAATCCAAATTGTGAACAACTCAAGTTTAGGGGGAATCACTTCTTGATTCCTTCTTAAGCTTTTTGAGTCATTTGAGTCAAAATGTTGACTTTTAACAAGAGTCTACTCATTTGAGTGAAATTTTACACAAATTTCTCAAATTCTATCATAACTTGCCATTACTTGTGTTTTTCATCAAATAAACATCAAACGGCATTCTTGAGTCAAAATTCACCTTGTCCTTCGCCAAAGTCAACATTTACAATAAAAGTTACTATTTCAAGGGAAATTACTGGAATTTGGGTCATGTCTACTGACATCCTCTGTTAAACTGAATTGATTGTTTTTGAGGAAATTTGAGCCTATGCCTTAAGTAAACTTCTTTTATGTCTTTGTAAGTTAACTGAAAAGCTCTGTCACTATCACGAATCTAGTGTGCCATGACATTCAGTTAACTTGTCAAAATTGATGTAATCATGTTGTTTCTTATGTGCAGATGGCTCCCAGACAGGAAAGAGCAGCCAATGCCCCTCTGGATTTCTCCAAGGCTCATAATCAATTCTGTGAATTTAACAGAAGCTAGACAGATGCCAGTCTATATGAACAGGCTTTCAGAATTATGGAAAACTCAAGTTGGATCGCTAAAGACAGAGCCATACTTGGTTACTAGGATAATGATGCCCGGTTCTTACACGCGTTACCGGCTGGATCAGTATGATGGACCCGGAGTTCCATTTTCCCGGAACATGATTGAGGGAATTGGTGTGGATGAAGATCAAGGAAATAACAATGATGATGCTGATATGGCAGATGTCAATGCTGCTGATCCTGATAATAATGCAGCAAATCTACAAGATGATCATCCAATCAACTCTCCCATTCATGATGACCCTATGCATTCAGAACCTGAAGACAGAGCTTCAACCAAAGATGCAACTGAATCAGACAAATCAGAAGATGAAGATGAAGAGTCTGGTATTAAAGCTGATGCGTCTGGCAATGATGCTAACAATAACTCAAATAAATCTGGATCCAAACCCGAATCTGGGTCAAGATTCCAACCTGGATCAGAATCAAGTTCTGACTCTACCAGTTCTGATACTAGGGGTCCAAAAAAAAAGAAAGAAACTGGAAAAAAGAGAAAAAGCCAAAGTTAGTGAACAACCTATGGCTCGTGACATGAAGAGCAATAGGAGAATAAAGACCATGCAAGATCAAAATGACCACTGAAGCCTGAGTACCTTGAAGAACTGGATCATGGTTAGCCAAAGGATTTGTTATCTCTCCCGTGGTTCACAAAGGGTGTTGGAGTTGTGGAACTATTCTGATTTGAATAAATTTGCGCGGGAAGACCTCTGTAGATTATATTCCGAACAGAGCATTTTCTTAGATGAACATTATATGTATCTTGCTAGGAAGTACTCGAGGTTCTTGCTGATGCAACTCGGACAACTCAGATAGTTTGTCAGTCTCACATGTTTGTATTGCCACCAAAGGGGGAATTTGTAAGACCTATATTAGGTTGGTGGCAACTCAAACATTACACCTTAGGAGTTGGTTTCATCCTTCACTTGGGTTTTGCTAATAACACTAAGTGATTTCATAATAACAACCCTTAGCGATCCCATAATGATTCCTAGAGTTTTGGGATTGTTCTTAGTGATTTCCAGATAGTCTTGGTGATTTGGACACTGGTCTTGGAGATCTGGTTTTGTTCTTGGAGATCTCGTTTGTTCTTGGAGATCTCGCTGATAAGCCTTGGAGATCTCGTTTGTTCTTGGAGATCTCGCTGCTAAGCCTTGGAGACCTCACCAAGACTTTGTGATCTGGGCTTTGTTCTTGGCGACCTCACCAAGGCTTGGCGACCTCACCAAGAGTTCTTGGCAACTTGGGCAAGCCTCCTTGGCGACCTCGCCAACCCTTGGCGACCTCAACAAGTCTTGGCGAGGTCACCAACCAGTCTTGACGACTTCAGGCTCATTCTTGGCGATCTCGTCTGTCTGATGTCATAAAATACACTAACTTCAATAACATTCTCTTGATTTCAGTGCAATCACGACCTGTGCTCTCTCTAGTATAAATAGCCTCTCTAGAATAACCCTAAAAAAACTCTTGGACGGCTGTTTTGAAGATAGAGAGCACTTGTGTGTGAAAACCCTCAAGTTCTTGAGTTTCAGAGGCGAAATCTAAGGATTTCAACAAGCAAACCCTATGATTTGATCATGGATTCATGATTTCCGCACTTGAATCTGTGTACTGGATGAGTAAAGGCTCAAATTTGGTCCTGACATGAACCCGAAGTTCCAGATGGACCTGGTCCGCCACCAACATTCCCTTGATCATCTTCATCAGGATCCTCGTTCAAGAAACGCATCGGGTCTTCATTACACCCTGAACCGTCTCCTAACTCCCCCTGAGCTTTAAATTTCTCTATGATGAATTTTAATTGCTCACTTAATTCAATAAGCATCTTTGACTGAGCCTGAGTAGTCTTTTCTAATTGAAGAATCTTTTGATCCTTGACTTGATCACGACTCTGAAGAGTTAACACTTGATGTTGCAAATCTTCTTGAGCAAATTTCAGCACAGTAATTTGCTTCTCTTGTGCTTCAGATTTTGCTTTCAAGGCGTCTATCTGTGTTTGATGATCTGAAAGAGCACTTTGCAAGATGCTAGCTTGAGAGAAAGACACTGAACCTTCTTCAAAGTTAAATGTCACATCTGGTGTAGACTGAGTGGATGTTGTAGCAGTAGCAGTTGCAGAAGTAAAAACTGGCGTTGAAGATCCCATAGACTGACCAACAAACTGCACACCAGCACTTGCTGAAGGTGCTATGCCAGCAGTTGTCGATTGGCTCTCATTCATCAAGTTTCTCAGAAAATCAGCTTGTGTATCAGACACTGAAGTCTGAACAGTCGAAGCAGCTTCAGTAGACACCGGAATACTAGTACGCGGTTGCAAAACAAATTGTTGCACACCTACACCTTTCCTCTTCTTCATTCTACCTCCAACAACTGATTTCTTTCTCCCTTTTGATGGAGTACTCGATGAACCTGCCATCTGCTGTTTACTCTTACCCGAAATCCCCTCGGTTTCAGGAACATAATCTTCATCAGATTCAGGATCCACTACATCATATACTCTATTCTGGTAGCGCTCGATGCTTTTGTTCTGACTAACTCTGTAAGCAATATGCGCATCACTCCCTTTCTTCAGCTTCACATATTTAGAATTAACCAAAACACGAACAAAAGGATCGTTCGGTTCAGACAAATCCTCAGAATCAGCTCCAGTCTCCATGAAATCATCATCAGATTCAGACTCATCAATCAGGGTATTAACCGCTGGTGTCTCAGTCACAGTAACAGTAGCTGAGACCACCGGTTCTGACATCGGCGGTTGGGAAACAACTGGTTCTGGTTGCGGATCTTGATTCACTGGTTCCTGTACTATTGGAATCTGCCTCTTAGGCCTTTTTACTCTTCCCTGTTGAGGTATCTGATTCTGCTCTACAATCCAACTATAATCCAACTCCTCGGAATCACTTCCATCATCATGCCGAGATGCACCTGTAACTGGTGCAATATAATTGACATTGGCAAGATGGCCAATCAATCTTTTCAACTTAGGCTGAAACTCAGGTGCCTTCTTCTGATATGTCGCTAAAGCTCCAACACTTGCTTCAGACATGTGTTTCAGTTCCATTCGATGAGCTGCATTCTTTGTTAACGTCGGATATAAATCATTAAGAACCATTTGGATGAATCTGGGATATATTGCAGCCTTCTTCTGACGTTGTGTCAGATTGTCTCTCATATAGTGAAATATCATCCCAGATATGTTGTAAGGTCTATTCAACACCAACGCGTTCATCAATGACAGAATTATCTGCTGAACTTCATCATGCCCAGAAATTCTATGTCCCAAACAAACCAGTAATACATGTGCCAAATACTTGTACGGGACACTCAATGAAGACTTGTATATCCACTCCTTGCTAGGATCATCAGTATACCAGATACGCTTCAAAAATGCCACGTTATCTTCATGAGGAAACTCAATTCTGGCATTCGGTGAATCAGACTCTAGATGCAACACCCTACGAATATCAGCTTCTGAGATCTGAACTGGTCGGCCTTGTACTGTTGCAGCAATTCTAATCGGTGGATCAGAAATAGTATGAGCCGTACTCCAGAACTCCAAGATTATATCTCTATAAACATCACACTGCTGAGTAATAGCATGATGAATTCTTGAACGTCTCAGAAAATCAAATATTCCCGGTCCTCCAAATTTATCAAGTTTGCTTCTCGCGACCCCAATGTGTGCACAGATGTTATGTTTATCACCAATCTTTAAATCGTTGGCCATATCTGAAAACACATAAAAGAAAACATTCATTAAATTCAATGT
The DNA here is from genome assembly GCA_039602395.1 of Deinandra increscens subsp. villosa. Classification (NCBI taxonomy): domain Eukaryota; kingdom Viridiplantae; phylum Streptophyta; class Magnoliopsida; order Asterales; family Asteraceae; genus Deinandra; species Deinandra increscens. The sequence continues at coordinate 62,951 of JBCNJP010003045.1, read as the reverse complement.
GATTAACAAATATCATCATCAATTTTGTCAAATCATTGTCGTTTGCGTAAACGAACAACATTTGTATCAAAATTTTGAAATCGCCGAACTCTGTCCGATCTCCCTCCGAACTACAAAGTTCGGAGCCTCCGAACTCTGAGTTCGGAGCCTGAAGAATTCCGAGAGATTTGAATCTCAAAAACGATGAAAATGACCAAATCAAACAACACCAAATCACACACACCGTCGGAATATGATAAGCAACACATAGGGTTCAATTTTAATTGATAAAATCACAGATTTAATACCCTATTTTCAGATCTATAAACTGTTATAGTCCGAACACGTTTTCTTGCAAAAAACCTCACAAAAACAGAGTAAAAACACAAACCAATAGTACCAGTGCAATCGGAACTTCAAGATTTACCTAGAACCAGTCTTTAAATCGCCAAAAACACGTTAAAAAGAAAATTGAAAATTTGGGCAGAGGTTCGGTGCACGTTCGGAGTTTACAGTAACAATGACCTCCGAACTTCACGTTTGGAGTATTTATAGCCTCACACATTCGGACCTCCGAACTTCAAGTTCGGACGAACAGTAACTCCGAACCTCCCCATCGGCCAACCCCAAACCTTGTCCGATTGTGGAGTTCGGACCTCCGAACCTCACTAATTAACACCTTCGGACCTCCGAGCCTCACATTCGGCCGTCCGATCTTCACATTCGGTCCTCCGAACTTCACGTTCGGTCGTCCGAACTTCAAGTTTGGAGATTTGCAAATTTTTCAAAATACCCCCTGATTTTGATGAATTTCTCAAATTGAACCTCAAAAGTTTTCAAATTTACCAAAAAATCTTAAACTTCGTTCAATTTTCTGATGAAATTTCTGGAATCAAATCCATTTGGTTGTTTCCGGCATAATTGGTAATCTTTCACCAACGGTTGATCGAAAATAAAACAGAATTAAAATCTTTTTGATTTTTATAAACTTTCAAACACACTAAAAATCTTTTTGAATTTTTCTAAGATTATACTAAAACACACCTAAAATCTTTTTGAATTTTTCAGATATTCAAAGAAACAAAACAAACAGAACTAAAATGAAATAACTAAGACTTGATATAACTTAAATATTTTTGTGAGAAAGATCCAGACGCGAGATCATATCGGTCAAATATGTATCAGACACACTTCAATTTCATCTATAATCAGCATGCAAGTCAAGTTGGCAGCAAATACAACTTTTCAGTTTATTTCAGCTTGGGTAGATCAATTTTTATAGCTTTCTGATATGTTAAGATGAATTAAGCAAGCATTGATAATATGAAAACCCACGCAATCAGAAATATCGGTAATCTGGCTTATTCTTACTATTTTTGTATTTTTCACAGAATTTAATTTTCACAGAGATTTATAGTTCATGGTGTTTCATGCAAAAATAAAGCAGAACCCTAAACAAACAACAATCAGGTCGGCTGGTAGGCACGCAGAGAAAGTCCGATTGTTTAGGAAAATAAGAAATGTAAAATAAAGCAGAAATTGTATAACCCAACAACAATCAGGTCGGTGCTTCCGCACACGCAGAGAAAGTCCGATGAGTTATACGAAACACCAAAGAAAATAAAGCAGAACGTCAAACGAACAACGATCAGGTCGATCTTTCGATACGCAGAGAAAGTCCGATCGTTTGACAAAATAAAGAAAATCAAACAAGTTTAAATCTTTGCAAAATGAAAACATGCGTACACCAGAACATCTCTTATTCTGTTTTTGCCTTTTTCATTTTTTTTAATGCCAAGATCACACAATACTCATCATGATGTGTCTCACAATTAATCAAGCAATTTCTTTATGTTTATATCATACTAGCATATATCAGATTTACCCTAACGCATTCAACTAACCAAACAAGCACCGACAGCCTTTAATTTTACTTTATCCGTGGTTGATAACACATGCCGATGTATTATCATTTCTCGCTTGGTCGGATCAATTTCTCAATTTTCATTTTTCCATTTTTTTAATACTTTTTGCATTTTTCATCATCATTTTTTTTTATCTTTTCTGATTTTCTCCCCCTAAAAATACAAAGACGCTATTTTTTGGATTTTTATAACAAGAAAAGAAACAAACAAAAGACAAATAACAAAGAAAAATGATCAACCGAAAGTTACTCAACTTGGTAACTTTTGAATGCCGTTGATCTGCAAAAGATAACGGAAGCGGGTTTTATCAAAAGCCTTTGTGAAAAGATCCGCTTTTTGAAAATCAGTGTGAATCTTTTGCAAATCAATCAAGTGTTTTTCAAAGCAATCGCGGATGAAATGATAACGGATTTCAATGTGTTTCGTTTTAGAGTGATGGACGGGGTTTTTGGTTATGCAAATCGCAGCCGAATTATCTATGTAAATTGGTGTAGTAAGAAACTTCAAACCGTAATCCCGCATCTGCTGTTGGATCCATAAAACCTGTGAGCAGCAACTAGCAGCCGCTATGTATTCAGCTTCAGCCGTGGATGTGGCAACAGAAGTCTGCTTCTTACACTGCCAAGATACTAATCGATCGCCGAGAAACTGACATCCAGCCGTGGTAGACTTGAAATTAATCTTGCAACCACCATAGTCTGAATCAGTATACGCCGACAAATCGAACTTATCATCATGAGGATACCAGATCCCGAGATCTGAATTACCCTTCAGATAAGCGAGAATTCGCAACACTGCATTCATATGCGAAACCCGAGGAGCTGCCTGATACCTGGAACACAAACAAACAGCAAACATTATGTCAGGTCGACTCGCTGTCAAATACATCAATGAACCTATTATCGCCCTGTAACGTGTGACATCAACTTTATCACCGTCTTCATCAGGACATAAGCCATGTGACAACTGAATCGGAGTTCCCGGAATGCGAACATCTTCCACTTTGAACCGAGTCAGAACATCTTTCACATACTTTGTCTGATGTATGAAGATACCCTGATCTGATTGTTGAACTTGTAGACCGAGGAAGAACGACATTTCACCCATGGAACTCATTTCAAACTTTGTTTGCATTAACTTCTCGAAATCTCTCGAAAGTTGTTCGTTTGAACATCCAAAAATAATATCATCAACGTAGATCTGTACCAGTAGCAAATCCTCCCCCGTTTTTCGACAGAAAAGAGTAGGATCAACCAACCCGCGCTTGAACCCGTTATCAAGTAAATAAGTAGACAATGTCTCATACCAAGCTCGAGGAGCCTGATGGAGACCGTACAAAGCTTTGTCTAACTTATAAACCTTCTCCGGATAATCAGGATCGAAAAATCCCGGAGGTTGTTTGACATACACCTCTTCCTTAACTTTTCCATACAAAAATGCACTCTTGACATCCATTTGAAACACTTTAAACCCGCGATGTGCAGCAAACGCCAAAAATATTCTGATAGCTTCAATTCTGGCAACAGGTGCATACACTTCGTTAAAATCAATTCCTTCCTCTTGCGAAAAACCTTGAACAACCAACCGAGCTTTATTTCGGACAATGATTCCGCGATCATCCCGTTTACATTTGTAAACCCACCGTGTCCCACACGGTTCTTTACTACCTTCAGGTAAATCTTCTAGATGCCACACACCCAACTTTTTGAATTGTAATAATTCTTCTTGCATGGCTTCAACCCACGAACCGTCTAACAATGCTTCATGAACATTTGTCGGCTCAGTTTGTGAGATAAAGCATGAATGAAATGCTTCGTCCTGAACTCCAGATTCCAAGATTGAAAGCAAAGCACTACTCTCAATTTGATGTCTTGTGCGAACTCCTTCATTTAAATCACCAATGATGTTATCTTGTGGATGAATGGTGTTTATCCGGAGTGTTTGATTAACAGGAACTACCACCGTTTCAGGCAAATCAGGAACAGGATCTTCCTCAACCACCACAGTATCAGTTTCATTAACATCAACGTCATTAGAAGTAGATTCAACTGGTGGATCAGGTTGCTGAACAGGAATTTCCACCTGATGTGACACGGCTTCGTGAAATTCACTTTCATCTTCAGAAGACATTTCATCAGCAGCAATAGTCGTATCATTTGATGTCTCAGTCAAATACTCATCAGCGACAGGCACTATTGGAGTTGGCAGAGTTTGAATGTTTAGAACCGGTGTATCATCTTGCAATTCAATGAAAACTCTTGTAAGTTGTTCATCAGATACATCTGGTATCGATTTAAGATTTTCAAACAAAGTCTGATAATCAAATAACCAATCCGGTCCAACGCCTCTGGGTGGTAATGTATATGATTGAAAATCAACATGCAGATATTCCCCTACCATACCGGTCTGCTTATTGAAAACACGTTTCTTCTGATTTGAATAACCAACAAACAGTCCCTCAAAGACTTTGTCATCAAACTTTCCTGCAGCAGCCAATACAGTACAAGGACACCCAAACGGCTCCAAATAGTTGAGATTCGGCTTACGGTTCTTCAGAAGCTCATAACATGTCTTTCCAAGACGCTTCACAGTAAGCACCCGATTCAGCACATAACACGCTGTGTTGACAGCCTCTGTCCAGAATGGTACAGGTAATTGAGCATCAGCCAACATAGTACGCGCTGTTTCAATAATGGTGCGATTCTTTCTTTCTGCCACGCCGTTCTGCTGAGGTGTGTATGGTGTGCTGAATTCATGCACAATTCCTTTTTCCATACAAAACGTCCTCACGGCAATATTCTTAAACTCCGTGCCATTGTCACTCCGAATTCTCCTCACTTTCAATTTATACAGTGATTCAAGTGTGGTAATCAAATTGAGAAGAATTCTTGATGTTTCATCCTTGGAGACCAGAAAATCAACCCACGAATATCTGGAATATTCATCCGTAACCACCAAACAATACCAATTTCCCGAGATACTTTCACGATTGACAGGACCAAACAGATCCATATGAAGTAACTCTAATGGGACATCTATTGAATGATGTTTCTTTAGTGGATGAGATTTTCTTTTCTGTTTACCCTTCTTGCAACTCACGCATATATCATTAAACACAAACTGTTGCTTCGGAACGCCTTCAACAAGCCCCCTCCGCACTAGTTCGTTCATCTTTCTGTAGTGAATATGACCCATGCGACGATGCCACAGAACAGAATCTCTTTCGGATGCCTTAGACAAGAAACATTGACCTGCGACCGTTGCCTTTGCTGAATTCATGTCAAGCATGTACAAATTTGAGAATCTTGGTGCCCGCATCATCACAAACTCTTCAGGAATCTTGAATTCAGGCTTCAGAATTAAGCATTCACTCCCTGTGAAAGCTGTTGTGAATTGCTTATCACAAATCTGGGAGACGCTCAGAAGATTATATTCTAACTCTTGCACATACTCAACGTTGTCAAATGTGACAGCACCATTCGAAAGTTTACCAATACCGGTTACCTGACCTCCTTTGTTTCCAGCAAACGTTACTTTACCTCCATCGAAGTGTTTAACATCATGCAACAAAGAAATGTCTCCGGTCATGTGCCGAGATGCTCCGCTATCAACAACCCAGATGTTATTCATCAGTTGTCGCGAAGATCCCTGCATAAATTAAACCAAAAGATTAGTTTCGGGACGCACCCAAGCCTGAAGCTTTGGGTCGACCGTCATCTTCAACAAAATCTTTCCCTGCCATGGACTTAGATGTTTGTCCATCAGTTGCATGAAACCTTGGAGCTTGAAGCAGAATTTTTCAAAATCGATTTTGTCTTTGAAAATTCTTTTTCTGATTTCTGTATCATTTTTCTGAAAATCTGATGATTTTTCGTTATGAATGAATTCTGCCTTGCTCATCCACAAATCTGACCTTTTTCTTAGTATCAGTTTGATAGCCTTCAGACATGTCGTCAGACTTTTCTGTGTCAGATTTAGTGGATTTGGGTTTCTTCAACGGGCAAGTCCGATAAGTATGACCACGAGTTTTGCATTTAAAACACTTTCGTTTATCAATTATGACCTTCTCACTCGCGTCGTCATCTATTTCGGACTCAACAACCCGTTTTTGGAAATTTGGTTTCACACCTTTCTTTTTAGACACATAACGATGTCCAAAATCATCGTTACGTCCTGAATCATATCCAGACATATTCCCTGAAAACTCATCAAAGAAACGATGATCTCTAAAATTCTGAGATCTGTTCCTATACCCACCAAACCTTGAGTCATAATCACTTTGACCCTCAAAATCAACCCATTTTGAATTTCTTCTAAAACCAGATTGATTTGGTCCACAACCAAAATCATCATAAAACCCTTCATCATTATAGAATTGAGATCGTTTGACAAATGGACTGGATTTTCTGAAATTTGATTGTTTTTTATCATAGAAAACCTTTGGTGATGGTGGTAAAACAGTTGGTTTTGATGTTTTCTTGCTATTCATTCTATTTACCAACCCAGACCCAGACTCAGATTGAAATGTGTCCATTTCGTTAGCACCACTGCTATTTCCCCTCCTAATGGGCACATTTCTCTTCTTAGGATCATATGCCGGATCATATTTACATGAGAAAATTTGATCAATTAAATTCGGGTTCACCATATCTAAAGGAAAATCTTTGTCACTATAAACCCTATTGGAACCCTTTAACCGATATGTTACCCATGGTTCAACCTTGTCACAGTTGGTGTCCAAAGTAGAATTGTGAGCCTTGGCATTTGTAGGTTTCAAAATTTTCGGAGAAAAACCTTTTTCAGCAGTTTTAGGTTTAGCCGAGGACTCAAATCCGACTCCACCATACTTAGACTTCTTACCTGTAACAGACTTGCTCCGAGCAATCTGCTTTTGTTCGTAGGTACTCAGTTTGGAAAGCTCAGATTTAATTGTTGGAAAATCATGTTTGGAGATTAAATTTTTATGATCTGGCTTACCAACTTTAGACTGAGTATACACCGAACTTTCAACATCAGTCTCCGACACTAAGTCATCGACTTTGTCAAAATCAGAAACATCATAAAAAAGCTCATCAACTGTTGAATCCAAAATAGATTTTTCAGTTGACACTTTTTCTGAATTGCTTTGTTCAGCTTGATGAACAACATTTGTCGTTTCCTCAGATGAAGGACCCGGTGTGATATTCACCGGAGATGGGACTTGATTAAGCTTGCCAGAAACATCTTCTTTTCCAGATTTATACAAAAAGTTTGTGAAAGAAGATGAAATTTGAACAGAATCTAATTTTTGTTTTAACTCAAAAACCTCGATTTTCAAATCAGCGACAAGTTTGTTACTAGCAGCTAAATCCTTCTGAACAGACACGAGCAATTCGGACTGATTCGTAAAATCAAATTTTTGCAAACGCAATTGCTCATGTACGGACAGCAATTCCTGGGTTGTCCCCTCCCATCTTTCCTTATAAATGTTTTTATCAGCTTTTGCTACTGCCAGAAGATCATTTAATTTTGTCTTCTCATCTAAGAGCACACTCTTAGCAGTAGCAAAATCATCACATGATTTACACATTGAAGGATATGAAGTTACCTTTGAAGAATCGGCCATCAAAGCAACAGTTTCAGTAAGATTGCTTCTTTTCAATGACCCAATTTCCTGTTTCAGACTTGAATTTTCATCAGTAATCTTCTGCATATCCCTTTGCAATGCAAGCATCTTATCAGCAATTTCAAGAGCATTCTGTTGTGCTTTTTCATATCTCTCTTTCAGCGGAAGACTCTTCTGATAAAGATTTTCAAAATCATTTGCTGCATCAATTGCTTCGGCTTTTGCTGCATCACATTCTCGAATCAATGCCTCCTTCTCATCAGTCAGAAGTTTAATTTGCTTTTCTAACAAAAGAATTGCATCAGATTCAATCTTTTCAGACACATCAGCCATAAATGCAAATTTTTCTTCATTCACAGACTTATGATCACTTTTACAATGTAAAACTTCATCACCATCAAGCATTCCATCAAAAGTTTCCTCAGTTTTCTCATCATGTATTTCTTCTTCATTGTCAGTTGATTCAGTCAGAGTTTCTTCATCCTGCACATGAGTAACAATTAAAGCAGAAGAATCAGCAAATTGATTTCCCCAATTATATGTTTTATCAACTTGAGAAACAAGAGCTTTTGAGGATTCAGATTTGGAACTAGAAGTACTCCCTGAACTCGATGGAGTGTTAGATCCAGAAACATTTGATTTTGGAGTAAATTTCTGATATTCCTGCTTCTTTGGCTGCGGACATTCACGAGCAAAATGTCCAAAATTGGAACAATTGTAGCATCTGACTTTGGATTTATCAAACCCAATCCTGCCACCAGAATTCAAATCCTTTCGTCCAGTTTTCTTCAAAAATCTTTTCACTCGTCTCGCCAACATAGCAAACTGCCAGTTTATATCCATTAACTCCAAATCATCAGGATCCACCTGATCATAGTCTTCTTCAGTCAACTCAGCATTACTAACCTTTCCAGTTATCAAACCATAATATGATGACACTAATGCAGAAACAAGAGCCATGTAATCTTCAGTGGTAGATACCGACATAGCCATCTTTCCCGTGTTCACCAGATTACTTGCTGGAATTGACGTACTACTAATTCCAGGACTATAATTGTAATCAGTACTTTGTGAACCTGATCCAGTCCCCGAATTTGAAACAAATCCTTGTAAATTTCCAGCCACAAATGCTGTAGCAGGTGCAGAACTGGTTACCTTAGCTGATTTCCCAGAAATAGTTGCTGCATTTGACCCATAGTAGACATCTGGATTCTGAACTGCAGCTGGTGTAGTATTAACATTCTTCATTTCTAAATCACGAGCTTGCAATTTACCCAAAAGCTTTACAAAAGTCAACTCAGCATAATCTTTGTCATTCATGATCATCAAAACATACGACTCCCATTTTGATGGCAAACCTTCCAACAATTTTTCCTTCAGCTCTTCGTCATCTTTCTTAATATTGGACATTATCCATTTCAGACAGTAAATGACAATATCTCGAAATTAGCTCAGGAACGCCTTCGCCCTCAAAATGTTTGAAATTGTCGAATTCTTTGTTAAGCACCTTCTTTTTGCTTTTCTTATACTGTTCATTACCCTCACACCTCTCTTTCAGAGTTGTCCATAACTCATGAGAGTGTTTGCAACTTTTGAATTGATGTAATAACTCCTTTGGCAAAGCTTGAGTGATTAAACCATACGCTTTCTGTTCACGAACAAAATCAGCTTTCTGTGTGAGATCCAAGTTTCGCTGCATAATAGGAACATTGTTAACGCCAACCGGATACACATATGGTGTATCCATCGCAATCCATAGATCTGGATCCGTTGTTCCGATGTATGCCTCAAATCGTTTCTTCCAGTTTGCATAATCTTCAAATTTAAGCAACTTTGGAACTTTCTGAGTTGTTCCGATTTCATTGTCATAATTGAGTAAAGTTTGCATCTGCGTCTGAATAGCCGCAAACGCGCTATAGTCCGTCATGATTGAAAATTTTGAATTCTGATCCGAACTAGCTCCGAACTCGTCACACCCTCCGAACTAGCTCCGAACCTTTACCGAACTGTCAATCAAAAGTCCGAACCCTCAACGAACGTATCTCCGAACTCAAAAGCACCGATCTATCTCCGATCCTAGTCCGAACTACCTCCGAGACAGAATATCCTCCGAACTCTCACCGATAGTGCTCCGAACTCTCACCGAACAGGAAAACAGACCGAACTTCGCTCCGAACTTGGAACTCGGAGCGGTTTCACCGAACCTAGAGTTCGGCCGAACGTCAAACTCGGAAAATTTTGAATCTCAACAGAAAACACTCAGACTTGAACTCTAACACTCAAAGGAACTAACAACACTCAGAAACAATGAATTTTGACGCAAAACATGGTGGTTTTCACGTTAAAATTCAAGAGATCAAAAGGAAAACGAGCTTTGATTAGACGTTTAGCACCAATTCGAACCAAACAGCACCAGAATTGCTCTGATACCACTTGAAAGAACCTGGATGCGGATCGGTCTGGACGAATTGATCAATGCAAACGTAATCAAAGTATGAATCAACACACAAACGAGTAAATAAACTCAATCTCTTTATTGAATAGAGAATCAGAGTACAGAGAATTACAGAGAAAACCTCACTGACCAGTTCACTCAAAACTCTCTCAAAAACTTGTAAATTACAAAGACACAAACCTATTTATAGACCTACGGACGTCCGAACTCTACTGCTTGTCCGAACCTCAGGTTCGGCCAAGGCTCGGCCAAGGTTCGGCCAGAGTTCGGCCGTCAGACCAAAATCCAAAACTTGTGTCTTCGCTTGATCCAGCTCATTGCCATTTCGGGTATCAACAGCAATGAGGGTCGGTTAGAACCAATAAGTCCTAGTAAGGTGTGTATATAACCAATAAGTTGTGTTTAGGACCAATGATGGCCCAATAATGTGTGTTTGGGCAATGAGGGTTGGGACTAATGAGTCCCACTAAGGTGTTGTATATAACCAATAAGTTGTGTTTAGGACCAATGATGGCCCTATAAGGAGTGTTTAGTAGGGCAATGAGGGTCAGTTGGGACTAATAAGTCCCATTAAGGTGTGTATATAACCAATAAGTTGTGTTTAGGACCAATGATGGCCCAATAAGGTGTGTTTAAGGGCAATGAGGGTCAGTTAGGACCAATGAGTCCTAATAATGTGTGTATATAACCAATAAGTTGTGTTTAGGACCAATGATGGCCCAATAAGGTGTGTTTAGTAGGAAATGAGGATCGGTTGGGACCAATAAGTCCCAGTAAGGTGTGTATATAACCAATAAGTTGTGTTTAGGACCAATGATGGCCCAATAAGGTGTGTTTAGGGGCAATGAGGGTCAGTTGGGACCAATGAGTCCCTATAACGTGTGTATATATAACCAATAAGTTGTGTTTAGGACCAATGATGGCCAATAGGTGCGCCTAGTTGGGACTAATGAGTCCCGCTAAGTTGTATATAACCAACAAGTTGTGTTTAGGACCAATGATGGCCCAATAAGGTGTGTTTAGTGGGCAATGAAGGACAGTTGGAACCAATGAGTCCCAGTAAGGTGTGTTATATAACCAATAAGTTGTGTTTAGGACCAATGATGGCCCAATAATGTGTGTTTAGTAGGAAATGAGGGTCAGTTGGGACCAATGAGTCCTAGTAAGGTGTGTATATAACCAATAAGTTGTGTTTAGGACCAATGATGGCCCAATAAGGTGTGTTTAGTGGGCAATGAGGGTCAGTTGGGACCAATGAGTCCCATTAAGGTGTGTGTATATAACCAATAAGTTGTGTTTAGGACCAATGATGGCCCAATAAGGTGTGTTTAAGGGCAATGAGGGTCAGTTGGGACCAATGAGTCCCAATAAGGTGTGTATATAACCAATAAGTTGTGTTTACGACCAATGATGGCCCAATAAGGTGTGTTTGGGGAATGAAGGTTATTGGGACCAATGAGTCCCACTAATGTGTGTATATAACCAATAAGTTGTGTTTAGGACCAATGATGGCCCAATAAGGTGTGTTTAGGGGCAATGAGGGTCAGTTGGGACCAATGAGTCCCTAATAAGGTGTGTGTATATAACCAATAAGTTGTGTTTAGGACCAATGATGGCCCAATAAGGTGTGTTAAGGGCAATGAGGGTTACTTGGGACTAATGAGTCCCACTAAGGTGTGTATATAACCAATAAGTTGTGTTTAGGACCAATGATGGCCCAATAAGGTGTGTTTAGGGGCAATGAGGGTCAGTTGGGACCAATGAGTCCCATTAAGGTGTGTATATAACCAATAAGTTGTGTTTAGGACCAATGATGGCCCAATAAGGTGTGTTAGTAAGCAATGAGGGTCAGTTGGGACCAATGAGTCCCACTAAGGTGTGTATATAACCAATAAGTTGTGTTTAGGACCAATGATGGCCCAATAAGGTGTGTTAGTAGGAATGAGGGTTAGTTGGGACCAATGAGTCCCAATAAGGTGTGTATATAACCAATAAGTTGTGTTTAGGACCAATGATGGCCCAATAAGGTGTGTTTAGGGGCAATGAGGTGTCAGTTGGGACCAATAAGTCCCAATAAGGTGTTTGTATATAACCAATAAGTTGTGTTTAGGACCAATGATGGCCCAATAAGGTGTGTTAAGGGCAATGAGGGTTAGTGGGACCAATGAGTCCCAATAATGTGTGTATATAACCAATACGTTGTGTTTAGGACCAATGATGGCACAATAAGGTGTGTTTAGGGGCAATGAGGGTCAGTTAGGACCAATGAGTCCTAATAATGTGTGTATATAACCAATAAGTTGTGTTTAGGACCAATGATGGCCCAATAAGGTGTGTTTATTAGGAAATGAGGATGGGTTGAGACCAATGAGTCCTAGTAAGGTGTGTATATAACCAATAAGTTGTGTTTAGGACCAATGATGGCCCAATAAGGTGTGTTTAGTGGGGCAATGAGGTTCAGTTGGGACCAATGAGTCCCTAGTAAGGTGTTGTATATAACCAATAAGTTGTGTTTACGACCAATGATGGCCCAATAAGGTGTGCATAGGGGCAATGAGGGTTAGTTGGGACTAATAAGTCCCATTAAGGTGTGTATATAACCAATACGTTGTGTTTAGGACCAATGATGGCACATATAAGGTGTGTTTAAGGGTAATGAGGGTCAGTTGGGACCAATGAGTCCTACTAAGGTGTGTATATAACCAATCAAGTTGTGTTTAGGACCAATGATGGCCCAATAAGGTGTGTTTAGTAGGAAATGAGGATCGGTTGGGACCAATAAGTCCCAGTAAGGTGTGTATATAACCAATAAGTTGTGTTTAGGACCAATGATGGCGCAATAAGGTGTGTTTAGGGGCAATGAGGGTCAGTTGGGACCAATGAGTCCCTATAACGTGTGTATATATAACCAATAAGTTGTGTTTAGGACCAATGATGGCCAATAGGTGCGCCTAGTTGGGACTAATGAGTCCCATAAGTGTGTATATAACCAACAAGTTGTGTTTAGGACCAATGATGGCCCAATAAGGTGTGTTTAGGGGCAACGAAGGACAGTTGGGACCAATGAGTCCCAATAAGGTGTGTGTATATAACCAATAAGTTGTGTTTAGGACCAATTATGGCCCAATAATGTGTGTTTAGTAGGAAATGAGGGTCATTTGGGACCAATAAGTCCCAGTAAGGTGTGTATATAACCAATAAATTGTGTTTAGGACCAATAATGGCCCAATAAGGTGTGTTTTGGGGCAATGAGGGTCAGTTGGGACCAATGAGTCCCATTAAAGTGTGTGTGTATATAACCAATAAGTTGTGTTTAGGACCAATGATGGCCCAATAAGGTGTGTTTACGGGCAATGAGGGACAGTTGGGACCAATGAGTCCCAATAAGGTGTGTATATAACCAATAAGTTGTGTTTAAGACCAATGATGGCCCAATAAGGTTTGTTTTGGGAAAATGAAGGTTAGTTGGGACCAATGAGTCCCTATAATGTGTGTATATAACCAATAAGTTGTGTTTAGGACCAATAATGGCCCAATAAGGTGTGTTTTGGGGCACTGAGGGTCAGTTGGGACCAATGAGTCCCAATAAGGTGTGTGTATATAACCAATAAGTTGTGTTTAGGACCAATGATGGCCCAATAAGGTGTGTTAACGGGCAATGAGGGTTACTTGGGACTAATAAGTCCCATTTAATGTGTGTATATAAGCAATACGTTGTGTTTAGGACCAATGATGGCCCAATAAGGTGTGTTTAGGGGAAATGAGGGTCAGTTGGGACCAATGAGTCCCATTAAGGTGTGTATATAACCAATAAGTTGTGTTTAGGACCAATGATGGCCCAATAAGGTGTGTTAGTAAGCAATGAGGGTCAGTTGGGACCAATGAGTCCCATTAAGGTGTGTATATAACCAATAAGTTCTGTTTAGGACCAATGATGGCCCAATAAGGTGTGTTTAGTAGGAATTGAGGGTTAGTTGGGACCAATGAGTCCCAATAAGGTGTGTATATAACCAATAAGTTGTGTTTAGGACCAATGATGGCCCAATAAGGTGTGTTTAGGGGCAATGAGGTGTAGTTGGGACCTATAAGTCACAATAAGGTGTTTGTATATAATCAATAAGTTGTATTTAGGATCAATGATGGCCCAATAAGGTGTGTTAAGGGGCAATGAGGGTTACGTGGGACCAATGAGTCCCAATAATGTGTGTATATAACCAATACGTTGTGTTTAGGACCAATGATGGCACATTAAGGTATGTTTAGGGGTAATGAGGGTCAGTTAGGACCAATGAGTCCTAATAATGTGTGTAAATAACCAACAAGTTGTGTTTAGGACCAATGATGGCCTAATAAGGTGTGTTTATTAGGAAATGAGGATGGGTTGAGACCAAAAAGTCCTAGTAAGGTGTGTATATAACCAATAAGTTGTGTTTAGGACCAATAATGGCCCAATAAGGTGTGTTTTGGGGCAATGAGGTTCAGTTGGGACCAATGAGTCCCTATAAGGTGTGTGTATATAACCAATAAGTTGTGTTTACGACCAATGATCGTCCAATAAGGTATGGAAAGGGGCAATGAGGGTTACTTGGGACTAATAAGTCCCTTTAATGTATGTATATAACCAATACGTTGTGTTTAGGACCAATGATGGCACATTAAGGTATGTTTAAGGGTAATGAGGGTCAGTTAGGACCAATGAGCCCTAATAATGTGTGTAAATAACCAATCAAGTTGTGTTTAGAACCAATGATTGCCCAATAAGGTGTGTTTAGTAGGAAATGAGGATCGGTTGGGACCAATAAGTCCCAGTAAGATGTGTATATTACCAATAAATTGTGTTTAGGACAAATAATGGCGCAATAAGGTGTGTTTTGGGGCAATGAGGGTCAGTTGGGACCAATGAGTCCCTATAACGTGTGTATATATAACCAATAAGTTGTGTTTAGGACAATGAGATCCCTATAAGGTGTTTGTATATAACCAACAAGTTGTGTTTAAGACCAATGATGGCCCAATAAGATGTGTTTAGGGGCAACGAAGGACAGTTGGGACCAATGAGTCCCAATAAGGTGTGTGTATATAACCAATAAGTTGTGTATAGGACCAATTATGGCCCAATAATGTGTGTTTAATGGGAAATGAGGGTCATTTGGGACCAATAAGTCCCAGTAAGGTGTGTATATTACCAATAAATTGTGTTTAGGACCAATAATGGCCCAATAAGGTGTGTTTTGGGGCAATGAGGGTCAGTTGGGACCAATGAGTCCCATTAAAGTGTGTGTATATAACCAATAAGTTTTGTTTAGGACCAATGATGGCCCAATAAGGTGTATTTACGGGCAATGAGGGACAATTGGGACCAATGAGTCCCAATAAGGTGTGTATATAACCAATAAGTTGTGTTTAAGACCAATGATGGCCCAATAAGGTTTGTTTTGGGGAAATGAGGGTTACTTGGGACCAATGAGTCCCTATAATGTGTGTATATAACCAATAAGTTGTGTTTAGGACAAATAATGGCCCAATAAGGTGTGTTTTGGGGCACTGAGGGTCAGTAGGGACCAATGAGTCCCTATAAGGTGTGTGTATATAACTAATAAGTTGTGTTTAGGACCAATGATGGCCCAATAAGGTATGCTAACGGGCAATGAGGGTTACTTGGGACTAATAAGTCCATTTAATGTATGTATATAAGCAATACGTTGTGTTTAGGACCAATGATGACCCAATAAGGTGTGTTTAGGGGAAATGAGGGTCAGTTGGGACCAATGAGTCCCATTAAGGTGTGTATATAACCAATAATTTGTGATTAGGACCAATGATGGCCAAATAAGGTGTGTTAGTAAGCAATGAGGGTCAGTTGGGACTAATGAGTCCCATTAAGGTGTGTATATAACCAATAATTTTTTATTAGGTCCAATGATGGCCGAATAAGGTGTGTTAGTAGGAATTGAGGGTTAGTTGGGACCAATGAGTCCCAATAAGGTGTGTATATAACCAATAAGTTGTGTTTAGGACCAATGATGGCAAAATAAGGTGTGTTTAGGGGCAATGAGGTGTAGTTGGGACCTATAAGTCACAATAAGGTGTTTGTATATAGTCAATAAGTTGTGTTTAGGATCAATGATGGCCCAATAAGGTGTGTTAAGGGGCAATGAGGGTTACGTGGGACCAATGAGTCCCGATAATGTGTGTATATAACCAATACGTTGTGTTTAGGACCAGTGATAGCACATTAAGGTATGTTTAGTGAAAAACCGTATACGAATCGTTTCTATGGATGAGACGGAAGTTTTGTCATTGAATCATGTTTGTTAGTGCATGAACCTTGTGTGGCCGTTACTGTTCGAATTGTCAAACAGACTTTTCTGTCGAAGACATGAACTGAGGTCCGAACCTCAGCCGAACTCTAGGTTCGGAGTTGGCCGAACTTTGATGGCCGAACTCCAAGTTCGGAAGGAGTTCGGACAGAGTTCGGAGGTGCCGAGTTCGGACCTTATGAAGAAGTATAAATAGATTCGTCTTTGTATTTCTTTGTAAGTTTCTGTCTTGTTTCTGTGTGTTGAGAGGGGAGGTTCTGTCCGACCTCCCCCAGAGCTTAATCGTTGTATACTCCTTCGTTATGTAATCATTCAACATGATTCAATGACAAAACTTCCGTCTCATCCATAGAAACGATTCGTATACGGTTTTTCAATGTTGAATGATTACATAACGAAGGAGTATACAACGATTAAGCTCTGGGGGAGGTCGGACAGAACCTCCCCTCTCAACACACAGAAACAAGACAGAAACTTACAAAGAAATACAAAGACGAATCTATTTATACTTCTTCATAAGGTCCGAACTCGACACCTCCGAACTCTGTCCGAACTCCCTCCGAACCTGGAGTTCGGCCATCTAGGTTCGGCCAACTCCGAACCTAGAGTTCGGCTGAGGTTCGGACCTCAGTTCATGTCTTCGACAAATCAGTCTGTTTGACAATTCGAACAGTAACGGCCACACAAGGTTCATGCACTAACATTTAGGGGTAATGAGGGTCAGTTAGGACCAATGAGTCCTAATAATGTGTGTAAATAACCAACAAGTTGTGTTTAGGACCAATGATGGCCTAATAAGGTGTGTTTATTAGGAAATGAGGATGGGTTGGGACAAATAAGTTCCAGTAAGGTGTGTATATTACCAATAAGTTGTGTTTAGGACCAATAATGGCCCAATAAGGTGTGTTTTGGGGCAATGAGGGTCAGTTAGGACCAATGAGTCCCTATAAGGTGTGTGTATATAACCAATAAGTTGTGTTTAGGACCAATGATGGCCCAATAAAGTGTGCTTAGGGGCAATGAGGGACAGTTGGGACCAATGAGTCCCAATAAGGTGTGTATATAACCAATAAGTTGTGTTTACGACTAATGATCGTCCAATAAGGTATGCAAAGGGGCAATGAGGGTTACTTGGGACTAATAAGTCCCTTTAATGTATGTATATAACCAATACGTTGTGTTTAGGACCAATGATGGCACATTAAGGTATGTTTAAGGGTAATGAGGGTCAGTTGGGACCAATGAGTACTAATAATGTGTGTGAATAACCATCAAGTTGTGTTTAGGACCAATGATGGCCCAATAAGGTGTGTTTAGTAGGAAATGAGGATCGGTTGGGACCAATAAGTCCCAGTAAGGTGTGTATATTACCAATAAATTGTGTTTAGGACAAATAATGGCCCAATAAGGTGTGTTTTGGGGCAATGAGGGTCAGTTGGGACCAATGAGTCCCTATAAGGTGTGTATATATAACCAATAAGTTGTGTTTAGGACAATGAGTTCCCTATAAGGTGTGTGTATATAACCAACAAGTTGTGTTTAGGACCAATGATGGCCCAATAAGGTGTGTTTAGGGGCAATGAAGGACAGTTGGGTCCAATGAGTCCGAATAAGGTGTGTATATAACCAATAAGTTGTGTTTAGGACCAATGATGGCCCAATAATGTGTGTTTATTAGGAAATGAGGGTCGGTTGGGAACAATAAGTCCCAGTAAGGTGTGTATATTACCAATAAGTTGTGTTTAGGACCAATAATGGCCCAATAAGGTGTGTTTTGGGGCAATGAGGGTCAGTTAGGACCAATGAGTCCCTATAAGGTGTGTGTATATAACCAATAAGTTGTGTTTAAGACCAATGATGGCCCAATAAGGTGTGTTTAGGGGCAATGAGGGACAGTTGGGACCAATGAGTCCCAATAAGGTGTGTATATAACCAATAAGTTGTGTTTACGACCAATGATCGTCCAATAAGGTATGCAAAGGGGCAATGAGGGTTACTTGGGACTAATAAGTCCCTTTAATGTATGTATATAACCAATACGTTGTGTTTAGGACCAATGATGGCACATTAAGGTATGTTTGAGGGTAATGAGGTTCAGTTAGGACCAATGAGCCCTAATAATGTGTGTGAATAACCATCAAGTTGTGTTTAGGACCAATGATGGCCCAATAAGGTGTGTTTAGTAGGAAATGAGAATCGGTTGGGACCAATAAGTCCCAGTAAGGTGTGTATATTACCAATAAATTGTGTTTAGGACAAAAAATGGCCCAATAAGGTGTGTGTATATAACCAATAAGTTGTGTTTAGGACCAATGATGGCCCAATAATGTGTGTTTAGTAGGAAATGAGGGTCGGTTGGGACCAATAAGTCCCAGTAAGGTGTGTATATTACCAATAAGTTATGTTTAGGACCAATAATGGCCCAATAAGGTGTGTTTTGGGGCAATGAGGGTCAGTTGGGACCAATGAGTCCCATTAAAGTGTGTGTATATAACCAATAAGTTGTGTTTAGGACCAATGATGGCCCAATAAGGTGTATTTAGGGGCAATGAGGGACAGTTGGGACCAATGATTCCCAATAAGGTGTGTATATAACCAATAAGTTGTGTTTAGGACCAATGATGGCCTAATAAGGTATGTTTTGGGGAAATGGGGGTTACTTGGGACTAATGAGTCCCTATAATGTGTGTATATAACCAATAAGTTGTGTTTAGGACCAATAAGGGCCCAATAAGGTGTGTTTTGGGGCAATGAGGGCCAGTTGGGACCAATGAGTCCCTATAAGGTGTGTGTATATAACCAATAAGTTGTGTTTAGGACCAATGATGGCCTAATAAGGTGTGCTAACGGGCAATGAGGGTTACTTGGGACTAATAAGTCCATTTAATGTATGTATATAAGCAATACGTTGTGTTTAGGACCAATGATGGCCCAATAAGGTGTGTTTAGGGGCAATGAGGGTCAGTTGGGACCAATGAGTCCCATTATGGTGTGTATATAACCAATAATTTGTGATTAGGACCAATGATGGCTGGATAAGATGTGTTAGTAGGCAATGAGGATCAGTTGGGACCAATGAGTCCCTATAAGGTGTGTGTATATAACCAATAAGTTGTGTTTAGGACCAATGATGGCCCAATATGGTGTGTTTAGGGGGGCTCTGAGGGACATTTGGGACCAATGAGTCCCAATAAGGTGTGTATATAACCAATAAGTTGTGTTTAGGACCAATGATGGCCCAATAAGGTGTGTTTAGTAGGAAATGAGGGTCGGTTGGGACCAATAAGTCCCAGTAATGTATTTTTAGTTGATGCAGCGCGGATGTCAACTAACCGGATTAACTGTAATCTCAGTTAATTATGGAATTTATGCCGTTAAATCTCTCGGAGAGCCGTTTCTTGAAGAAAACTGATGTAATTTTCCGGATCGCGCCGTTTTCACCAGTTTTTCTCAGAAATCTTCACGGAATATTATTCCGAGCTCGTTTTTCTTCAACCAAAATTTCGAAGACTCCGGGTATGATTATTTTTTCTCTGGATCTCAAAATTTCACAGATTTGACACTTATCTTTATTTTCGCATCCAACCCAGTCACGAGGAACACAAGATTTATTTATGGATCATTCACAACTGTCAGCATCCGGCTTCTGGTTTTTCGCGAGATTGTCCGATTTCAAGATTGTTTATCTGGTTTCTCTAGGCAACCGATCGCGATGGTTCGACTCTCCGCATTAGATTTTTACGCTTCCGACTGGATGTTTTTGGAGAGATTTAGAGAAATAGGAGGAATTATTATGGATTTGGATATCAAGTTGATTATCCGGAGTTAGAGCATTTCAGTGTTTGATTGGTTTATCTGATTTAGTTTGTTGCGGTTTTGACTCCAAGATGCATCATTTTCTTAGTATTATACCCGACCGTGTGAACCGAGTGAGCGGAACACTTGGATCTCGACTAGAGAAACGAGAACAGAAGAAGCTTATTCAGAGGGGGAATCTCTACGACAGATTGTCTCGGGTTTATCAGTTTTTCATTGAAGATGTACGGCAGAGCGATTCTTCAGCAGTTGAACAGATTTGAAAGCATCAGTCAAGGGGGAATTGTTGGAACAAAATCAATGTGACTGACGCCATCAAATCTGTTTACCGAATCATTTGACTGAAGAATCCATGTGAATTGATACAGAGACGCGGGTTGTGATGCTAGAGGCTTGCAGTTTGGACCGAAGACCGTTTTCCGGAAAAGTCAACCGTTCGGGCCAACGGTCAACGTAAAAGTCAACGGAAGATCGGTTCGAGCGAGTCAAGCTTCGGATTAATTAAATCAACTTTGATTTAATTAATATTTATGTTTATTTCATTTACTTGTAATTTTGTTCAGTTATGTTTTTTCTGTTGTTAGTCACCCTCACTATATATATATTGAGGGTGCCCCATTCATTAAGAGAGAGTCTCCAAGATGGATGGATGATTTTCTTTAGGATGTTGAGTCTTCCATTCTAGAGAGAGAGAGAGTGAGTCATGGGTTTCTAGAGAGAGAGTGTTTGTCTTAATTTCTTGATTGTAATCATTCGATTAATGAAATCATTCGACTTGTTCATCATCTTTCTTGTCTTTGATTATCTTTGATGATTCTTCATCTTCATTTTTTTTTTGGATTTTCGAATCTGAACCTCGTTCTTGATCAAGATCAGGATTCTTGATGTGAAAATCGGTCCTGACAATGAGTCCCTATAAGGTGTGTGTATATAACCAATAAGTTGTGTTTAGGACCAATGATGGCCCAATAAGGTGTGTTTAGGGGCAATGAGGGACAGTTAGGACCAATGAGTCCCATTAAGGTGTGTATATAATCAATAAGTTGTGTTTAGGACCAGTGATGGCCCAATAAGGTGTGTTTAGTAGGAAATGAGAGTCGGTTGGGACCAATAAATCCCAGTAAGGAGTGTATATTACCAATAAGTTGTGTTTAGGACCAATAATGGCCCAATAAGGTGTGTTTTGGGGCAATGAGGGTCAGTTGGGACCAATGAGTCCCTATAAGATGTGTGTATATAACCAATAAGTTGTGTTTAGGACCAATGATGGCCCAATAAGGTGTGTTTAGGGGCAATGAGGGACAGTTGGGACCAATGAGTCCCAATAAGGTGTGTATATAACCAATATGTTGGGTTTAGGATCAATGATGGCCCAATAAGGTATGTTTTGGGGCAATGAGGGTTACTTGGGACCAATGAGTCCCTATAATGTGTGTATATAACCAATAAGTTGTGTTTAGGACCAATAATGGCCAATAAGGTGTGTTTTAGGGCAATGAGGGTTACTTGGGACTAATAAGTCCCTTTAATGTATATATATAAGCAATACGTTGTGTTTAGGACCAATGATGGCCCAATAAGGTGTGTTTAGGGGACATGAGGGTCAGTTGGGACCAATGAGTCCCATTAAGGTGTGTATATAACCAATAATTTGTGATTAGGACCAATGATGGCCGAATAAGGTGTGTTAGTAGGCAATGAGGGTCAGTTGGGACCAATGAGTCCCAATAAGGTGTGTATATAACCAATAAGTTGTGTTTAGGACCAATGATGGCCCAATAAGGTGTGTTTAGGCCCAATAAGGTGTGTTTAGTAGGAAATGAGGATCGGTTGGGACCAATAAGTCCCAGTAAGGTGTGTATATTACCAATAAGTTGTGTTTAGGACCAATAATAGCCCAATAAGGTGTGTTTTGGGTCAACGAGTGTCAGTTGGGACCAATGAATCCCTATAAGGTTTGTGAATATAACCAATAAGTTATGTTTAGGACAATGAGTCCCTATAAGGTGTGTGTATATAACCAATAAGTTGTGTTTAGGACCAATGATGGCCCAATAAGGTGTGTTTAGGGGCAATGAGGGACAGTTGGCACAATGAGTCCCAATCAGGGGTGTATATAACCAATAAGTTGTGTTTAGGACCAATGATGGCCCAATAAGGTGTGTTTAGTAGGAAATGAGGGTCGGTTGAGACCAATAAGTCCCAGTAAGGTGTGTATATAACCAATAATTTGTGATTAGGACCAATGATGGCCGAATAAGGTGTGTTAGTAGGCAATGAGGGTCAGTTGGGACTAATGAGTCCCTATAAGATGTGTGTATATAACCAATAAGCTGTGTTTAGGAACAATGATGGCCCAATAAGGTGTGTTTAGGGGCAATGAGGGACAGTTGGGACCAATGAGTCCCAATAAGGTGTGTATATAACCAATAAGTTGTGTTTAGGATCAATGATGGCCCAATAAGGTATGTTATGGGGCAATGAGGGTTACTTAGGACCAATGAGTCCCTATAATGTGTGTATATAGCCAATATGTTGTGTTTAGGACCAATAATGGCCCAATAAGGTGTGTTTTAGGGCAATGAGGGTCAGTTGGGACCAATGAGTCCCATTAAGGTGTGTATATAACCAATAATTTGTGATTAGGACCAATGATGGCCGAATAAGGTGTGTTAGTAGGCAATGAGGGTCAGTTGGGACCAATGAGTCCCAATAAGGTGTGTATATAACCAATAAGTTGTGTTTAGGACCAATGATGGCCCAATAAGGTGTGTTTAGGCCCAATAAGGTGTGTTTAGTAGGAAATGAGGATCGGTTGGGACCAATAAGTCCCAGTAAGGTGTGTATATTACCAATAAGTTGTGTTTAGAACCAATAATAGCCCAATAAGGTGTGTTTTGGGTCAACGAGTGTCATTTGGTACCAATGAATCCCTATAAGGTGTGTGTATATAACCAATAAGTTATGTTTAGGATAATGAGTCCCTATAAGGTGTGTGTATATAACCAATAAGTTGTGTTTAGGACCAATGATGGCCCAATAAGGTGTGTTTAGGGGCAATGAGGGACAGTTGGCACCAATGAGTCCCAATAAGGGGTGTATATAACCAATAAGTTGTGTTTAGGACCAATGATGGCCCAATAAGGTGTGTTTAGTAGGAAATGAGGGTCGGTTGGGACCAATAAGTCCCAGTAACGTGTGTATATTACCAATAAGTTGTGTTTAGGAAAAATAATGGCCCAATAAGGTGTGTTTTGGGGTAATGAGGGTCAGTTGGGACCAATGAGTCCCTATAAGGTGTGTGTATATAACCAATAAGTTGTTTTTAGGACCAATGATGGCCCAATAAGGTGTGTTTAGGGGCAATGAGGGACAGTTGGGACCAATGAGTCCCAATAAGGTGTGTATATAACCAATAAGTTGTGTTTAGGATCAATGATGGCCCAATAAGGTATGTTTTGGGGCAATGAGGGTTACTTGGGACAAATGAGTCCCAATAAGGTGTGTTTTAGGGCAATGAGGGTCAGTTGGGACCAATGAGTCCCTATAAGGTGTGTGTATATAACCAATAAGTTGTGTTTAGGACCAATGATGGCCCAATAAGGTGTGCTAACGGGCAATGAGGGTTACTTGGGACTAATAAGTCCATTTAATGTATGTACATAAGCAATACGTTGTGTTTAGGACCAATGATGGCCCAATAAGGTGTGTTTAGGGGAAATGAGGGTCAGTTGGGACCAATGAGTCTCATTAAGGTGTGTATATAACCAATAATTTGTGATTAGGACCAATGATGGCCGAATAAGGTGTGTTAGTAGGCAATGAGGGTCAGTTGGGACTAATGAGTCCCTATAAGGTGTGTGTATATAAACAATAAGTTGTGTTTAGGACCAATGATGGCCCAATAAGGTGTGTTTTGGGGCAATGAGGGTTACTTGGGACCAATGAGTCCCAATAAGGTGTCTATATAACCAATAAGTTGTGTTTAGGACCAATGATGGCACGATAAGGTGTGTTTAGTAGGAAATGAGGGTCGGTTGGGTCCAATAAGTCCCAGTAAGGTGTGTATATTACCAATAAGTTGTGTTTAGAACCAATAATAGCCCAATAAGGTGTGTTTTGGGTCAACGAGTGTCATTTGGTACCAATGAATCCCTATAAGGTGTGTGTATATAACCAATAAGTTATGTTTAGGATAATGAGTCCCTATAAGGTGTGTGTATATAACCAATAAGTTGTGTTTAGGACCAATGATGGCCCAATAAGGTGTGTTTAGGGGCAATGAGGGACAGTTGGCACCAATGAGTCCCAATAAGGGGTGTATATAACCAATAAGTTGTGTTTAGGACCAATGATGGCCCAATAAGGTGTGTTTAGTAGGAAATGAGGGTCGGTTGGGACCAATAAGTCCCAGTAACGTGTGTATATTACCAATAAGTTGTGTTTAGGAAAAATAATGGCCCAATAAGGTGTGTTTTGGGGTAATGAGGGTCAGTTGGGACCAATGAGTCCCTATAAGGTGTGTGTATATAACCAATAAGTTGTTTTTAGGACCAATGATGGCCCAATAAGGTGTGTTTAGGGGCAATGAGGGACAGTTGGGACCAATGAGTCCCAATAAGGTGTGTATATAACCAATAAGTTGTGTTTAGGATCAATGATGGCCCAATAAGGTATGTTTTGGGGCAATGAGGGTTACTTGGGACAAATGAGTCCCAATAAGGTGTGTTTTAGGGCAATGAGGGTCAGTTGGGACCAATGAGTCCCTATAAGGTGTGTGTATATAACCAATAAGTTGTGTTTAGGACCAATGATGGCCCAATAAGGTGTGCTAACGGGCAATGAGGGTTACTTGGGACTAATAAGTCCATTTAATGTATGTACATAAGCAATACGTTGTGTTTAGGACCAATGATGGCCCAATAAGGTGTGTTTAGGGGAAATGAGGGTCAGTTGGGACCAATGAGTCTCATTAAGGTGTGTATATAACCAATAATTTGTGATTAGGACCAATGATGGCCGAATAAGGTGTGTTAGTAGGCAATGAGGGTCAGTTGGGACTAATGAGTCCCTATAAGGTGTGTGTATATAAACAATAAGTTGTGTTTAGGACCAATGATGGCCCAATAAGGTGTGTTTTGGGGCAATGAGGGTTACTTGGGACCAATGAGTCCCAATAAGGTGTCTATATAACCAATAAGTTGTGTTTAGGACCAATGATGGCACGATAAGGTGTGTTTAGTAGGAAATGAGGGTCGGTTGGGTCCAATAAGTCCCAGTAAGGTGTGTATATTACCAATAAGTTGTGTTTAGAACCAATAATAGCCCAATAAGGTGTGTTTTGGGTCAACGAGTGTCATTTGGTACCAATGAATCCCTATAAGGTGTGTGTATATAACCAATAAGTTATGTTTAGGATAATGAGTCCCTATAAGGTGTGTGTATATAACCAATAAGTTGTGTTTAGGACCAATGATGGCCCAATAAGGTGTGTTTAGGGGCAATGAGGGACAGTTGGCACCAATGAGTCCCAATAAGGGGTGTATATAACCAATAAGTTGTGTTTAGGACCAATGATGGCCCAATAAGGTGTGTTTAGTAGGAAATGAGGGTCGGTTGGGACCAATAAGTCCCAGTAACGTGTGTATATTACCAATAAGTTGTGTTTAGGAAAAATAATGGCCCAATAAGGTGTGTTTTGGGGTAATGAGGGTCAGTTGGGACCAATGAGTCCCTATAAGGTGTGTGTATATAACCAATAAGTTGTTTTTAGGACCAATGATGGCCCAATAAGGTGTGTTTAGGGGCAATGAGGGACAGTTGGGACCAATGAGTCCCAATAAGGTGTGTATATAACCAATAAGTTGTGTTTAGGATCAATGATGGCCCAATAAGGTATGTTTTGGGGCAATGAGGGTTACTTGGGACAAATGAGTCCCAATAAGGTGTGTTTTAGGGCAATGAGGGTCAGTTGGGACCAATGAATCCCTATAAGGTGTGTGTATATAACCAATAAGTTGTGTTTAGGACCAATGATGGCCCAATAAGGTGTGCTAACGGGCAATGAGGGTTACTTGGGACTAATAAGTCCATTTAATGTATGTACATAAGCAATACGTTGTGTTTAGGACCAATGATGGCCCAATAAGGTGTGTTTAGGGGCAATGAGGGTCAGTTGGGACCAATGAGTCTCATTAAGGTGTGTATATAACCAATAATTTGTGATTAGGACCAATGATGGCCGAATAAGGTGTGTTAGTAGGCAATGAGGGTCAGTTGGGACTAATGAGTCCCTATAAGGTGTGTGTATATAACCAATAAGTTGTGTTTAGGACCAATGATGGCCCAATAAGGTGTGTTTTGGGGCAATGAGGGTTACTTGGGACGAATGAGTCCCAATAAGGTGTCTATATAACCAATAAGTTGTGTTTAGGACCAATGATGGCAGGATAAGGTGTGTTTAGTAGGAAATGAGGGTCAGTTGGGTCCAATAAGTCCCAGTAAGGTGTGTATATTACCAATAAGTTTTGTTTAGGACCAATAATGGCCCAATAAGGTGTGTTTTGGGGCAATGAGGGTCAGTTGGGACCAATGAGTCCCTATCAGGTGTGTGTATATAACCAATAAGTTGTTTTTAGGACTAATGATGGCCCAATAAGGTGTGTTTAGGGGCAATGAGGGACAGTTGGGACCAATGAGTCCCAATAAGGTGTGTATATAACCAAGAAGTTGTGTTTAGGACCAATGATGGCCCAATAAGGTATGTTTTGGGGCAATGAGGGTTACTTGGCACCAATGAGTCCCTATAATGTGTGTATATAACCAATAAGTTGTGTTTAGGACCAATAATGGCCCAATAAGGTGTGTTTTGGGGCAATGAGGGTCAGTTAGGACCAATGAGTCCCTATAAGGTGTGTGTATATAACCAATAAGTTGTGTTTAGGACCAATGATGGCCCAATAAGGTGTGCTAACGGGCAATGAGGGTTAATTGGGACTAATAAGTCCATTTTATGTATGTACATAAAGAATACGTTGTGTTTAGGACCAATGATGGCCCAATAAAGTGTGTTTAAGGGCAATGAGGGTCAGTTGGGACCAATGAGTCCCATTATAGTGTGTATACAACCAATCATTTGTGATTAGGACCAATCATGGCCGAATAAGGTGTGTTAGTAGTCAATGAGGATCAGTTGGGACTAATGAGTCCCTATAAGGTGTGTGTATATAACCAATAAGTTGTATTTAGGACCAATGATGGCCCAATAAGGTGTGTTTAGGGGCAATGAGGGTCAGTTGGGACCAATGAGTCTCATTAAGGTGTGTATATAACCAATAATTTGTGATTAGGACCAATGATGGCCGAATAAGGTGTGTTAGTAGGCAATGAGGGTCAGTTGGGACTAATGAGTCCCTATAAGGTGTGTGTATATAACCGATAAGCTATATTTAGGACCAATGATGGCGCAAAAAGGTGTGTTTAGGGGCAATGAGGGACAGTTGGGACCAATGAGTCCCAATAAGGTGTGTATATAACCAATAAGTTGTGTTTAGAACCAATAATGGCCCAATAAGGTGTGTTTTGGGGCAATGAGGGTTACTTGGGACTAATAAGTCCCTTTAATGTATGTATATAAGCAATACGTTGTGTTTAGGACCAATGATGGCCCAATAAGGTGTGTTTAGGGGAAATGAGGGTTAGTTGGGACCAATGAGTCCCATTAAGGTGTGTATATAACCAATAATTTGTGATTAGGACCAATGATGGCCGAATAAGGTGTGTTAGTAGGCAATGAGGGTCAGTTGGGACCAATGAGTCCCAATAAGGTGTGTATATAACCAATAAGTTGTGTTTAGGACCAATGATGGCCCAATAAGGTGTGTTTAGGCCCAATAAGGTGTGTTTAGTAGGAAATGAGGATCGGTTGGGACCAATAAGTCCCAGTAAGGTGTGTATATTACCAATAAGTTGTGTTTAGGACCAATAAT
Source organism: Deinandra increscens subsp. villosa (assembly GCA_039602395.1). Classification (NCBI taxonomy): domain Eukaryota; kingdom Viridiplantae; phylum Streptophyta; class Magnoliopsida; order Asterales; family Asteraceae; genus Deinandra; species Deinandra increscens. The sequence goes on along the minus strand of JBCNJP010003045.1, from coordinate 34,863 downwards.
AGCCCAATAAGGTGTGTTTTGGGTCAACGAGTGTCAGTTGGGACCAATGAATCCCTATAAGGTTTGTGAATATAACCAATAAGTTATGTTTAGGACAATGAGTCCCTATAAGGTGTGTGTATATAACCAATAAGTTGTGTTTAGGACCAATGATGGCCCAATAAGGTGTGTTTAGGGGCAATGGGGGACAGTTGGCACAATGAGTCCCAATAAGGGGTGTATATAACCAATAAGTTGTGTTTAGGACCAATGATGGCCCAATAAGGTGTGTTTAGTAGGAAATGAGGGTCGGTTGAGACCAATAAGTCCCAGTAAGGTGTGTATATAACCAATAATTTGTGATTAGGACCAATGATGGCCGAATAAGGTGTGTTAGTAGGCAATGAGGGTCAGTTGGGACTAATGAGTCCCTATAAGGTGTGTGTATATAACCAATAAGTTGTGTTTAGGAACAATGATGGCCCAATAAGGTGTGTTTAGGGGCAATGAGGGACAGTTGGGACCAATGAGTCCCAATAAGGTGTGTATATAACCAATAAGTTGTGTTTAGGATCAATGATGGACCAATAAGGTATGTTTTGGGGCAATGAGGGTTACTTGGGACCAATGAGTCCCTATAATGTGTGTATATAACCAATATGTTGTGTTTAGGACCAATAATGGCCCAATAAGGTGTGTTTTAGGGCAATGAGGGTCAGTTGGGACCAATGAGTCCCATTAAGGTGTGTATATAACAAATAATTTGTGATTAGGACCAATGATGGCCGAATAAGGTGTGTTAGTAGGCAATGAGGGTCAGTTGGGACCAATGAGTCCCAATAAGGTGTGTATATAACCAATAAGTTGTGTTTAGGATCAATGATGGCCCAATAAGGTATGTTTTGGGGCAATGAGGGTTACTTAGGACCAATGAGTCCCTATAATGTGTGTATATAACCAATATGTTGTGTTTAGGACCAATAATGGCCCAATAAGGTGTGTTTTAGGGCAATGAGGGTCAGTTGGGACCAATGAGTCCCATTAAGGTGTGTATATAACCAATAATTTGTGATTAGGACCAATGATGGCCGAATAAGGTGTGTTAGTAGGCAATGAGGGTCAGTTGGGACCAATGAGTCCCAATAAGGTGTGTATATAACCAATAAGTTGTGTTTAGGACCAATGATGGCCCAATAAGGTGTGTTTAGGCCCAATAAGGTGTGTTTAGTAGGAAATGAGGATCGGTTGGGACCAATAAGTCCCAGTAAGGTGTGTATATTACCAATAAGTTGTGTTTAGAACCAATAATAGCCCAATAAGGTGTGTTTTGGGTCAACGAGTGTCAGTTGGGACCAATGAATCCCTATAAGGTTTGTGAATATAACCAATAAGTTATGTTTAGGACAATGAGTCCCTATAAGGTGTGTGTATATAACCAATAAGTTGTGTTTAGGAAAAATAATGGCCCAATAAGGTGTGTTTTGGGGTAATGAGGGTCAGTTGGGACCAATGAGTCCCTATAAGGTGTGTGTATATAACCAATAAGTTGTTTTTAGGACCAATGATGGCCCAATAAGGTGTGTTTAGGGGCAATGAGGGACAGTTGGGACCAATGAGTCCCAATAAGGTGTGTATATAACCAATAAGTTGTGTTTAGGATCAATGATGGCCCAATAAGGTATGTTTTGGGGCAATGAGGGTTACTTGGGACAAATGAGTCCCAATAAGGTGTGTTTTAGGGCAATGAGGGTCAGTTGGGACCAATGAGTCCCTATAAGGTGTGTGTATATAACCAATAAGTTGTGTTTAGGACCAATGATGGCCCAATAAGGTGTGCTAACGGGCAATGAGGGTTACTTGGGACTAATAAGTCCATTTAATGTATGTACATAAGCAATACGTTGTGTTTAGGACCAATGATGGCCCAATAAGGTGTGTTTAGGGGCAATGAGGGTCAGTTGGGACCAATGAGTCTCATTAAGGTGTGTATATAACCAATAATTTGTGATTAGGACCAATGATGGCCGAATAAGGTGTGTTAGTAGGCAATGAGGGTCAGTTGGGACTAATGAGTCCCTATAAGGTGTGTGTATATAACCAATAAGTTGTGTTTAGGACCAATGATGGCCCAATAAGGTGTGTTTTGGGGCAATGAGGGTTACTTGGGACCAATGAGTCCCAATAAGGTGTCTATATAACCAATAAGTTGTGTTTAGGACCAATGATGGCACGATAAGGTGTGTTTAGTAGGAAATGAGGGTCGGTTGGGTCCAATAAGTCCGAGTAAGGTGTGTATATTACCAATAAGTTTTGTTTAGGACCAATAATGGCCCAATAAGGTGTGTTTTGGGGCAATGAGGGTCAGTTGGGACCAATGAGTCCCTATCAGGTGTGTGTATATAACCAATAAGTTGTTTTTAGGACTAATGATGGCCCAATAAGGTGTGTTTAGGGGCAATGAGGGACAGTTGGTACCAATGAGTCCCAATAAGGTGTGTATATAACCAAGAAGTTGTGTTTAGGACCAATGATGGCCCAATAAGGTATGTTTTGGGGCAATGAGGGTTACTTGGCACCAATGAGTCCCTATAATGTGTGTATATAACCAATAAGTTGTGTTTAGGACCAATAATGGCCCAATAAGGTGTGTTTTGGGGCAATGAGGGTCAGTTAGGACCAATGAGTCCCTATAAGGTGTGTGTATATAACCAATAAGTTGTGTTTAGGACCAATGATGGCCCAATAAGGTGTGCTAACGGGCAATGAGGGTTACTTGGGACTAATAAGTCCATTTTATGTATGTACATAAAGTATACGTTGTGTTTAGGACCAATGATGGCCCAATAAAGTGTGTTTAAGGGCAATGAGGGTCAGTTGGGACCAATGAGTCCCATTATAGTGTGTATACAACCAATCATTTGTGATTAGGACCAATCATGGCCGAATAAGGTGTGTTAGTAGTCAATGAGGATCAGTTGGGACTAATGAGTCCCTATAAGGTGTGTGTATATAACCAATAAGTTGTATTTAGGACCAATGATGGCCCAATAAGGTGTGTTTAGGGGCAATGAGGGTCAGTTGGGACCAATGAGTCTCACTAAGGTGTGTATATAACCAATAATTTGTGATTAGGACCAATGATGGCCGAATAAGGTGTGTTAACTTAGTAGGCAATGAGGGTCAGTTGGGACAAATGAGTCCCTATAAGGTGTGTGTATATAACCGATAAGCTATATTTAGGACCAATGATGGCGCAAAAAGGTGTGTTTAGGGGCAATGAGGGACAGTTGGGACCAATGAGTCCCAATAAGGTGTGTATATAACCAATAAGTTGTGTTTAGAACCAATAATGGCCCAATAAGGTGTGTTTTGGGGCAATGAGGGTTACTTGGGACTAATAAGTCCCTTTAATGTATGTATATAAGCAATACGTTGTGTTTAGGACCAATGATGGCCCAATAAGGTGTGTTTAGGGGAAATGAGGGTTAGTTGGGACCAATGAGTCCCATTAAGGTGTGTATATAACCAATAATTTGTGATTAGGACCAATGATGGCCGAATAAGGTGTGTTAGTAGGCAATGAGGGTCAGTTGGGACCAATGAGTCCCAATAAGGTGTGTATATAACCAATAAGTTGTGTTTAGGACCAATGATGGCCCAATAAGGTGTTTTTAGGCCCAATAAGGTGTGTTTAGTAGGAAATGAGGATCGGTTGGGACCAATAAGTCCCAGTAAGGTGTGTATATTACCAATAAGTTGTGTTTAGGACCAATAATAGCCCAATAAGGTGTGTTTTGGGTCAACGAGTGTCAGTTGGGACCAATGAATCCCTATAAGGTTTGTGAATATAACCAATAAGTTATGTTTAGGACAATGAGTCCCTATAAGGTGTGTGTATATAACCAATAAGTTGTGTTTAGGACCAATGATGGCCCAATAAGGTGTGTTTAGGGGCAATGAGGGACAGTTGGCACAATGAGTCCCAATAAGGGGTGTATATAACCAATAAGTTGTGTTTAGGACCAATGATGGCCCAATAAGGTGTGTTTAGTAGGAAATGAGGGTCGGTTGAGACCAATAAGTCCCAGTAAGGTGTGTATATAACCAATAATTTGTGATTAGGACCAATGATGGCCGAATAAGGTGTGTTAGTAGGCAATGAGGGTCAGTTGGGACTAATGAGTCCCTATAAGATGTGTGTATATAACCAATAAGCTGTGTTTAGGAACAATGATGGCCCAATAAGGTGTGTTTAGGGGCAATGAGGGACAGTTGGGACCAATGAGTCCCAATAAGGTGTGTATATAACCAATAAGTTGTGTTTAGGATCAATGATGGACCAATAAGGTATGTTTTGGGGCAATGAGGGTTACTTGGGACCAATGAGTCCCTATAATGTGTGTATATAACCAATATGTTGTGTTTAGGACCAATAATGGCCCAATAAGGTGTGTTTTAGGGCAATGAGGGTCAGTTGGGACCAATGAGTCCCATTAAGGTGTGTATATAACAAATAATTTGTGATTAGGACCAATGATGGCCGAATAAGGTGTGTTAGTAGGCAATGAGGGTCAGTTGGGACCAATGAGTCCCAATAAGGTGTGTATATAACCAATAAGTTGTGTTTAGGATCAATGATGGCCCAATAAGGTATGTTTTGGGGCAATGAGGGTTACTAAGGACCAATGAGTCCCTATAATGTGTGTATATAACCAATATGTTGTGTTTAGGACCAATAATGGCCCAATAAGGTGTGTTTTAGGGCAATGAGGGTCAGTTGGGACCAATGAGTCCCATTAAGGTGTGTATATAACCAATAATTTGTGATTAGGACCAATGATGGCCGAATAAGGTGTGTTAGTAGGCAATGAGGGTCAGTTGGGACCAATGAGTCCCAATAAGGTGTGTATATAACCAATAAGTTGTGTTTAGGACCAATGATGGCCCAATAAGGTGTGTTTAGGCCCAATAAGGTGTGTTTAGTAGGAAATGAGGATCGGTTGGGACCAATAAGTCCCAGTAAGGTGTGTATATTACCAATAAGTTGTGTTTAGAACCAATAATAGCCCAATAAGGTGTGTTTTGGGTCAACGAGTGTCAGTTGGGACCAATGAATCCCTATAAGGTTTGTGAATATAACCAATAAGTTATGTTTAGGACAATGAGTCCCTATAAGGTGTGTGTATATAACCAATAAGTTGTGTTTAGGAAAAATAATGGCCCAATAAGGTGTGTTTTGGGGTAATGAGGGTCAGTTGGGACCAATGAGTCCCTATAAGGTGTGTGTATATAACCAATAAGTTGTTTTTAGGACCAATGATGGCCCAATAAGGTGTGTTTAGGGGCAATGAGGGACAGTTGGGACCAATGAGTCCCAATAAGGTGTGTATATAACCAATAAGTTGTGTTTAGGATCAATGATGGCCCAATAAGGTATGTTTTGGGGCAATGAGGGTTACTTGGGACAAATGAGTCCCAATAAGGTGTGTTTTAGGGCAATGAGGGTCAGTTGGGACCAATGAGTCCCTATAAGGTGTGTGTATATAACCAATAAGTTGTGTTTAGGACCAATGATGGCCCAATAAGGTGTGCTAACGGGCAATGAGGGTTACTTGGGACTAATAAGTCCATTTAATGTATGTACATAAGCAATACGTTGTGTTTAGGACCAATGATGGCCCAATAAGGTGTGTTTAGGGGCAATGAGGGTCAGTTGGGACCAATGAGTCTCATTAAGGTGTGTATATAACCAATAATTTGTGATTAGGACCAATGATGGCCGAATAAGGTGTGTTAGTAGGCAATGAGGGTCAGTTGGGACTAATGAGTCCCTATAAGGTGTGTGTATATAACCAATAAGTTGTGTTTAGGACCAATGATGGCCCAATAAGGTGTGTTTTGGGGCAATGAGGGTTACTTGGGACCAATGAGTCCCAATAAGGTGTCTATATAACCAATAAGTTGTGTTTAGGACCAATGATGGCACGATAAGGTGTGTTTAGTAGGAAATGAGGGTCGGTTGGGTCCAATAAGTCCGAGTAAGGTGTGTATATTACCAATAAGTTTTGTTTAGGACCAATAATGGCCCAATAAGGTGTGTTTTGGGGCAATGAGGGTCAGTTGGGACCAATGAGTCCCTATCAGGTGTGTGTTTATAACCAATAAGTTGTTTTTAGGACTAATGATGGCCCAATAAGGTGTGTTTAGGGGCAATGAGGGACAGTTGGGACCAATGAGTCCCAATAAGGTGTGTATATAACCAAGAAGTTGTGTTTAGGACCAATGATGGCCCAATAAGGTATGTTTTGGGGCAATGAGGGTTACTTGGCACCAATGAGTCCCTATAATGTGTGTATATAACCAATAAGTTGTGTTTAGGACCAATAATGGCCCAATAAGGTGTGTTTTGGGGCAATGAGGGTCAGTTAGGACCAATGAGTCCCTATAAGGTGTGTGTATATAACCAATAAGTTGTGTTTAGGACCAATGATGGCCCAATAAGGTGTGCTAACGGGCAATGAGGGTTACTTGGGACTAATAAGTCCATTTTATGTATGTACATAAAGAATACGTTGTGTTTAGGACCAATGATGGCCCAATAAAGTGTGTTTAAGGGCAATGAGGGTCAGTTGGGACCAATGAGTCCCATTATAGTGTGTATACAACCAATCATTTGTGATTAGGACCAATCATGGCCGAATAAGGTGTGTTAGTAGTCAATGAGGATCAGTTGGGACTAATGAGTCCCTATAAGGTGTGTGTATATAACCAATAAGTTGTATTTAGGACCAATGATGGCCCAATAAGGTGTGTTTAGGGGCAATGAGGGTCAGTTGGGACCAATGAGTCTCATTAAGGTGTGTATATAACCAATAATTTGTGATTAGGACCAATGATGGCCGAATAAGGTGTGTTAACTTAGTAGGCAATGAGGGTCAGTTGGGACAAATGAGTCCCTATAAGGTGTGTGTATATAACCGATAAGCTATATTTAGGACCAATGATGGCGCAAAAAGGTGTGTTTAGGGGCAATGAGGGACAGTTGGGACCAATGAGTCCCAATAAGGTGTGTATATAACCAATAAGTTGTGTTTAGAACCAATAATGGCCCAATAAGGTGTGTTTTGGGGCAATGAGGGTTACTTGGGACTAATAAGTCCCTTTAATGTATGTATATAAGCAATACGTTGTGTTTAGGACCAATGATGGCCCAATAAGGTGTGTTTAGGGGAAATGAGGGTTAGTTGGGACCAATGAGTCCCATTAAGGTGTGTATATAACCAATAATTTGTGATTAGGACCAATGATGGCCGAATAAGGTGTGTTAGTAGGCAATGAGGGTCAGTTGGGACCAATGAGTCCCAATAAGGTGTGTATATAACCAATAAGTTGTGTTTAGGACCAATGATGGCCCAATAAGGTGTGTTTAGGCCCAATAAGGTGTGTTTAGTAGGAAATGAGGATCGGTTGGGACCAATAAGTCCCAGTAAGGTGTGTATATTACCAATAAGTTGTGTTTAGGACCAATAATAGCCCAATAAGGTGTGTTTTGGGTCAACGAGTGTCAGTTGGGACCAATGAATCCCTATAAGGTTTGTGAATATAACCAATAAGTTATGTTTAGGACAATGAGTCCCTATAAGGTGTGTGTATATAACCAATAAGTTGTGTTTAGGACCAATGATGGCCCAATAAGGTGTGTTTAGGGGCAATGAGGGACAGTTGGCACAATGAGTCCCAATAAGGGGTGTATATAACCAATAAGTTGTGTTTAGGACCAATGATGGCCCAATAAGGTGTGTTTAGTAGGAAATGAGGGTCGGTTGAGACCAATAAGTCCCAGTAAGGTGTGTATATAACCAATAATTTGTGATTAGGACCAATGATGGCCGAATAAGGTGTGTTAGTAGGCAATGAGGGTCAGTTGGGACTAATGAGTCCCTATAAGATGTGTGTATATAACCAATAAGCTGTGTTTAGGAACAATGATGGCCCAATAAGGTGTGTTTAGGGGCAATGAGGGACAGTTGGGACCAATGAGTCCCAATAAGGTGTGTATATAACCAATAAGTTGTGTTTAGGATCAATGATGGCCCAATAAGGTATGTTTTGGGGCAATGAGGGTTACTTGGGACCAATGAGTCCCTATAATGTGTGTATATAACCAATATGTTGTGTTTAGGACCAATAATGGCCCAATAAGGTGTGTTTTAGGGCAATGAGGGTCAGTTGGGACCAATGAGTCCCATTAAGGTGTGTATATAACAAATAATTTGTGATTAGGACCAATGATGGCCGAATAAGGTGTGTTAGTAGGCAATGAGGGTCGGTTGGGACCAATGAGTCCCAATAAGGTGTGTATATAACCAATAAGTTGTGTTTAGGATCAATGATGGCCCAATAAGGTATGTTTTGGGGCAATGAGGGTTACTTAGGACCAATGAGTCCCTATAATGTGTGTATATAACCAATATGTTGTGTTTAGGACCAATAATGGCCCAATAAGGTGTGTTTTAGGGCAATGAGGGTCAGTTGGGACCAATGAGTCCCATTAAGGTGTGTATATAACCAATAATTTGTGATTAGGACCAATGATGGCCGAATAAGGTGTGTTAGTAGGCAATGAGGGTCAGTTGGGACCAATGAGTCCCAATAAGGTGTGTATATAACCAATAAGTTGTGTTTAGGACCAATGATGGCCCAATAAGGTGTGTTTAGGCCCAATAAGGTGTGTTTAGTAGGAAATGAGGATCGGTTGGGACCAATAAGTCCCAGTAAGGTGTGTATATTACCAATAAGTTGTGTTTAGAACCAATAATAGCCCAATAAGGTGTGTTTTGGGTCAACGAGTGTCATTTGGTACCAATGAATCCCTATAAGGTGTGTGTATATAACCAATAAGTTATGTTTAGGATAATGAGTCCCTATAAGGTGTGTGTATATAACCAATAAGTTGTGTTTAGGACCAATGATGGCCCAATAAGGTGTGTTTAGGGGCAATGAGGGACAGTTGGCACCAATGAGTCCCAATAAGGGGTGTATATAACCAATAAGTTGTGTTTAGGACCAATGATGGCCCAATAAGGTGTGTTTAGTAGGAAATGAGGGTCGGTTGGGACCAATAAGTCCCAGTAACGTGTGTATATTACCAATAAGTTGTGTTTAGGAAAAATAATGGCCCAATAAGGTGTGTTTTGGGGTAATGAGGGTCAGTTGGGACCAATGAGTCCCTATAAGGTGTGTGTATATAACCAATAAGTTGTTTTTAGGACCAATGATGGCCCAATAAGGTGTGTTTAGGGGCAATGAGGGACAGTTGGGACCAATGAGTCCCAATAAGGTGTGTATATAACCAATAAGTTGTGTTTAGGATCAATGATGGCCCAATAAGGTATGTTTTGGGGCAATGAGGGTTACTTGGGACAAATGAGTCCCAATAAGGTGTGTTTTAGGGCAATGAGGGTCAGTTGGGACCAATGAGTCCCTATAAGGTGTGTGTATATAACCAATAAGTTGTGTTTAGGACCAATGATGGCCCAATAAGGTGTGCTAACGGGCAATGAGGGTTACTTGGGACTAATAAGTCCATTTAATGTATGTACATAAGCAATACGTTGTGTTTAGGACCAATGATGGCCCAATAAGGTGTGTTTAGGGGCAATGAGGGTCAGTTGGGACCAATGAGTCTCATTAAGGTGTGTATATAACCAATAATTTGTGATTAGGACCAATGATGGCCGAATAAGGTGTGTTAGTAGGCAATGAGGGTCAGTTGGGACTAATGAGTCCCTATAAGGTGTGTGTATATAACCAATAAGTTGTGTTTAGGACCAATGATGGCCCAATAAGGTGTGTTTTGGGGCAATGAGGGTTACTTGGGACCAATGAGTCCCAATAAGGTGTGTATATAACCAATAAGTTGTGTTTAGGACCAATGATGGCCCAATAAGGTGTGTTTAGGCCCAATAAGGTGTGTTTAGTAGGAAATGAGGATCGGTTGGGACCAATAAGTCCCAGTAAGGTGTGTATATTACCAATAAGTTGTGTTTAGGACCAATAATAGCCCAATAAGGTGTGTTTTGGGTCAACGAGTGTCAGTTGGGACCAATGAATCCCTATAAGGTTTGTGAATATAACCAATAAGTTATGTTTAGGACAATGAGTCCCTATAAGGTGTGTGTATATAACCAATAAGTTGTGTTTAGGACCAATGATGGCCCAATAAGGTGTGTTTAGGGGCAATGAGGGACAGTTGGCACAATGAGTCCCAATAAGGGGTGTATATAACCAATAAGTTGTGTTTAGGACCAATGATGGCCCAATAAGGTGTGTTTAGTAGGAAATGAGGGTCGGTTGAGACCAATAAGTCCCAGTAAGGTGTGTATATAACCAATAATTTGTGATTAGGACCAATGATGGCCGAATAAGGTGTGTTAGTAGGCAATGAGGGTCAGTTGGGACTAATGAGTCCCTATAAGATGTGTGTATATAACCAATAAGTTGTGTTTAGGAACAATGATGGCCCAATAAGGTGTGTTTAGGGGCAATGAGGGACAGTTGGGACCAATGAGTCCCAATAAGGTGTGTATATAACCAATAAGTTGTGTTTAGGATCAATGATGGCCCAATAAGGTATGTTTTGGGGCAATGAGGGTTACTTGGGACCAATGAGTCCCTATAATGTGTGTATATAACCAATATGTTGTGTTTAGGACCAATAATGGCCCAATAAGGTGTGTTTTAGGGCAATGAGGGTCAGTTGGGACCAATGAGTCCCATTAAGGTGTGTATATAACAAATAATTTGTGATTAGGACCAATGATGGCCGAATAAGGTGTGTTAGTAGGCAATGAGGGTCAGTTGGGACCAATGAGTCCCAATAAGGTGTGTATATAACCAATAAGTTGTGTTTAGGACCAATGATGGCCCAATTAGGTGTGTTTAGGCCCAATAAGGTGTGTTTAGTAGGAAATGAGGATCGGTTGGGACCAATAAGTCCCAGTAAGGTGTGTATATTACCAATAAGTTGTGTTTAGAACCAATAATAGCCCAATAAGGTGTGTTTTGGGTCAACGAGTGCCATTTGGTACCAATGAATCCCTATAAGGTGTGTGTATATAACCAATAAGTTATGCTTAGGATAATGAGTCCCTATAAGGTGTGTGTATATAACCAATAAGTTGTGTTTAGGACCAATGATGGCCCAATAAGGTGTGTTTAGGGGCAATGAGGGACAGTTGGCACCAATGAGTCCCAATAAGGGGTGTATATAACCAATAAGTTGTGTTTAGGACCAATGATGGCCCAATAAGGTGTGTTTAGTAGGAAATGAGGGTCGGTTGGGACCAATAAGTCCCAGTAAGGTGTGTATATTACCAATAAGTTGTGTTTAGGAAAAATAATGGCCCAATAAGGTGTGTTTTGGGGTAATGAGGGTCAGTTGGGACCAATGAGTCCCTATAAGGTGTGTGTATATAACCAATAAGTTGTTTTTAGGACCAATGATGGCCCAATAAGGTGTGTTTAGGGGCAATGAGGGACCATTGGGACCAATGAGTCCCAATAAGGTGTGTATATAACCAATAAGTTGTGTTTAGGATCAATGATGGCCCAATAAGGTATGTTTTGGGGCAATGAGGGTTACTTGGGACAAATGAGTCCCAATAAGGTGTGTTTTAGGGCAATGAGGGTCAGTTGGGACCAATGAGTCCCTATAAGGTGTGTGTATATAACCAATAAGTTGTGTTTAGGACCAATGATGGCCCAATAAGGTGTGCTAACAGGCAATGAGGGTTACTTGGGACTAATAAGTCCATTTAATGTATGTACATAAGCAATACGTTGTGTTTAGGACCAATGATGGCCCAATAAGGTGTGTTTAGGGGCAATGAGGGTCAGTTGGGACCAATGAGTCTCATTAAGGTGTGTATATAACCAATAATTTGTGATTAGGACCAATGATGGCCGAATAAGGTGTGTTAGTAGGCAATGAGGGTAAGTTGGTTCTAATGAGTCCCTATAAGGTGTGTGTATATAACCAATAAGTTGTGTTTAGGACCAATGATGGCCCAATAAGGTGTGTTTTGGGGCAATGAGGGTTACTTGGGACCAATGAGTCCCAATAAGGTGTCTATATAACCAATAAGTTGTGTTTAGGACCAATGATGGCCCGATAAGGTGTGTTTAGTAGGAAATGAGGGTCGGTTGGGTCCAATAAGTCCCAGTAAGGTGTGTATATTACCAATAAGTTTTGTTTAGGACCAATAATGGCCCAATAAGGTGTGTTTTGGGGCAATTAGTGTCTGTTGGGACCAATGAGTCTCTATCAGGTGTGTGTATATAACCAATAAGTTGTTTTTAGGACTAATGATGGCCCAATAAGGTGTGTTTAGGGGCAATGAGGGACAGTTGGGACCAATGAGTCCCAATAAGGTGTGTATATAACCAAGAAGTTGTGTTTAGGACCAATGATGGCCCAATAAGGTATGTTTTGGGGCAATGAGGGTTACTTGGCACCAATGAGTCCCTATAATGTGTGTATATAACCAATAAGTTGTGTTTAGGACCAATAATGGCCCAATAAGGTGTGTTTTGGGGCAATGAGGGTCAGTTGGGACCAATGAGTCCCTATAAGGTGTGTGTATATAACCAATAAGTTGTGTTTAGGACCAATGATGGCCCAATAAGGTGTGTTTAGGGGCAATGAGGGACAGTTGGCACAATGAGTCCCAATAAGGGGTGTATATAACCAATAAGTTGTGTTTAGGACCAATGATGGCCCAATAAGGTGTGTTTAGTAGGAAATGAGGGTCGGTTGAGACCAATAAGTCCCAGTAAGGTGTGTATATAACCAATAATTTGTGATTAGGACCAATGATGGCCGAATAAGGTGTGTTAGTAGGCAATGAGGGTCAGTTGGGACTAATGAGTCCCTATAAGATGTGTGTATATAACCAATAAGTTGTGTTTAGGAACAATGATGGCCCAATAAGGTGTGTTTAGGGGCAATGAGGGACAGTTGGGACCAATGAGTCCCAATAAGGTGTGTATATAACCAATAAGTTGTGTTTAGGATCAATGATGGCCCAATAAGGTATGTTTTGGGGCAATGAGGGTTACTTAGGACCAATGAGTCCCTATAATGTGTGTATATAACCAATATGTTGTGTTTAGGACCAATAATGGCCCAATAAGGTGTGTTTTAGGGCAATGAGGGTCAGTTGGGACCAATGAGTCCCATTAAGGTGTGTATATAACCAATAATTTGTGATTAGGACCAATGATGGCCGAATAAGGTGTGTTAGTAGGCAATGAGGGTCAGTTGGGACCAATGAGTCCCAATAAGGTGTGTATATAACCAATAAGTTGTGTTTAGGACCAATGATGGCCCAATAAGGTGTGTTTAGGCCCAATAAGGTGTGTTTAGTAGGAAATGAGGATCGGTTGGGACCAATAAGTCCCAGTAAGGTGTGTATATTACCAATAAGTTGTGTTTAGAACCAATAATAGCCCAATAAGGTGTGTTTTGGGTCAACGAGTGTCATTTGGTACCAATGAATCCCTATAAGGTGTGTGTATATAACCAATAAGTTATGTTTAGGATAATGAGTCCCTATAAGGTGTGTGTATATAACCAATAAGTTGTGTTTAGGACCAATGATGGCCCAATAAGGTGTGTTTAGGGGCAATGAGGGACAGTTGGCACCAATGAGTCCCAATAAGGGGTGTATATAACCAATAAGTTGTGTTTAGGACCAATGATGGCCCAATAAGGTGTGTTTAGTAGGAAATGAGGGTCGGTTGGGACCAATAAGTCCCAGTAACGTGTGTATATTACCAATAAGTTGTGTTTAGGAAAAATAATGGCCCAATAAGGTGTGTTTTGGGGTAATGAGGGTCAGTTGGGACCAATGAGTCCCTATAAGGTGTGTGTATATAACCAATAAGTTGTTTTTAGGACCAATGATGGCCCAATAAGGTGTGTTTAGGGGCAATGAGGGACAGTTGGGACCAATGAGTCCCAATAAGGTGTGTATATAACCAATAAGTTGTGTTTAGGATCAATGATGGCCCAATAAAGTATGTTTTGGGGCAATGAGGGTTACTTGGGACAAATGAGTCCCAATAAGGTGTGTTTTAGGGCAATGAGGGTCAGTTGGGACCAATGGCCCAATAAGGTGTGCTAACGGGCAATGAGGGTTACTTGGGACTAATAAGTCCATTTAATGTATGTACATAAGCAATACGTTGTGTTTAGGACCAATGATGGCCCAATAAGGTGTGTTTAGGGGCAATGAGGGTCAGTTGGGACCAATGAGTCTCATTAAGGTGTGTATATAACCAATAATTTGTGATTAGGACCAATGATGGCCGAATAAGGTGTGTTAGTAGGCAATGAGGGTCAGTTGGGACTAATGAGTCCCTATAAGGTGTGTGTATATAACCAATAAGTTGTGTTTAGGACCAATGATGGCCCAATAAGGTGTGTTTTGGGGCAATGAGGGTTACTTGGGACCAATGAGTCCCAATAAGGTGTCTATATAACCAATAAGTTGTGTTTAGGACCAATGATGGCACGATAAGGTGTGTTTAGTAGGAAATGAGGGTCGGTTGGGTCCAATAAGTCCCAGTAAGGTGTGTATATTACCAATAAGTTTTGTTTAGGACCAAAAATGGCCCAATAAGGTGTGTTTTGGGGCAATGAGGGTTAGTTGGGACCAATGAGTCCCTATCAGGTGTGTGTATATAACCAATAAGTTGTTTTTAGGACTAATGATGGCCCAATAAGGTGTGTTTAGGGGCAATGAGGGACAGTTGGGACCAATGAGTCCCAATAAGGTGTGTATATAACCAAGAAGTTGTGTTTAGGACCAATGATGGCCCAATAAGGTATGTTTTGGGGCAATGAGGGTTACTTGGCACCAATGAGTCCCTATAATGTGTGTATATAACCAATAAGTTGTGTTTAGGACCAATAATGGCCCAATAAGGTGTGTTTTGGGGCAATGAGGGTCAGTTAGGACCAATGAGTCCCTATAAGGTGTGTGTATATAACCAATAAGTTGTGTTTAGGACCAATGATGGCCCAATAAGGTGTGCTAATGGGCAATGAGGGTTACTTGGGACTAATAAGTCCATTTTATGTATGTACATAAAGAATACGTTGTGTTTAGGACCAATGATGGCCCAATAAAGTGTGTTTAAGGGCAATGAGGGTCAGTTGGGACCAATGAGTCCCATTATAGTGTGTATACAACCAATCATTTGTGATTAGGACCAATCATGGCCGAATAAGGTGTGTTAGTAGTCAATGAGGATCAGTTGGGACTAATGAGTCCCTATAAGGTGTGTGTATATAACCAATAAGTTGTATTTAGGACCAATGATGGCCCAATAAGGTGTGTTTAGGGGCAATGAGGGTCAGTTGGGACCAATGAGTCTCATTAAGGTGTGTATATAACCAATAATTTGTGATTAGGACCAATGATGGCCGAATAAGGTGTGTTAGTAGGCAATGAGGGTCAGTTAGGACTAATGAGTCCCTATAAGGTGTGTGTATATAACCGATAAGCTATATTTAGGACCAATGATGGCCTAAAAAGGTGTGTTTAGGGGCAATGAGGGACAGTTGGGACCAATGAGTCCCAATAAGGTGTGTATATAACCAATAAGTTGTGTTTAGGATCAATGATGGTCCAATAAGGTATGTTTTGGGGCAATGAGGGTTACTTAGGACCAATGAGTCCCTATAATGTGTGTATATAACCAATATGTTGTGTTTAGGACCAATAATGGCCCAATAAGGTGTGTTTTAGGGCAATGAGGGTCAGTTGGGACCAATGAGTCCCATTAAGGTGTGTATATAACCAATAATTTGTGATTAGGACCAATGATGGCCGAATAAGGTGTGTTAGTAGGCAATGAGGGTCAGTTGGGACCAATGAGTCCCAATAAGGTGTGTATATAACCAATAAGTTGTGTTTAGGACCAATGATGGCCCAATAAGGTGTGTTTAGGCCCAATAAGGTGTGTTTAGTAGGAAATGAGGATCGGTTGGGACCAATAAGTCCCAGTAAGGTGTGTATATTACCAATAAGTTGTGTTTAGAACCAATAATAGCCCAATAAGGTGTGTTTTGGGTCAACGAGTGTCATTTGGTACCAATGAATCCCTATAAGGTGTGTGTATATAACCAATAAGTTATGTTTAGGATAATGAGTCCCTATAAGGTGTGTGTATATAACCAATAAGTTGTGTTTAGGACCAATGATGGCCCAATAAGGTGTGTTTAGGGGCAATGAGGGACAGTTGGCACCAATGAGTCCCAATAAGGGGTGTATATAACCAATAAGTTGTGTTTAGGACCAATGATGGCCCAATAAGGTGTGTTTAGTAGGAAATGATGGTCGGTTGGGACCAATAAGTCCCAGTAACGTGTGTATATTACCAATAAGTTGTGTTTAGGAAAAATAATGGCCCAATAAGGTGTGTTTTGGGGTAATGAGGGTCAGTTGGGACCAATGAGTCCCTATAAGGTGTGTGTATATAACCAATAAGTTGTTTTTAGGACCAATGATGGCCCAATAAGGTGTGTTTAGGGGCAATGAGGGACAGTTGGGACCAATGAGTCCCAATAAGGTGTGTATATAACCAATAAGTTGTGTTTAGGATCAATGATGGCCCAATAAGGTATATTTTGGGGCAATGAGGGTTACTTGGGACAAATGAGTCCCAATAAGGTGTGTTTTAGGGCAATGAGGGTCAGTTGGGACCAATGAGTC
Organism: Deinandra increscens subsp. villosa; assembly: GCA_039602395.1. Classification (NCBI taxonomy): domain Eukaryota; kingdom Viridiplantae; phylum Streptophyta; class Magnoliopsida; order Asterales; family Asteraceae; genus Deinandra; species Deinandra increscens. Next base: position 18,103 of record JBCNJP010003045.1, on the reverse strand, counting down.
CCTATAAGGTGTGTGTATATAACCAATAAGTTGTGTGTAGGACCAATGATGGCCCAATAAGGTGTGCTAACGGGCAATGAGGGTTACTTGGGACTAATAAGTCCATTTAATGTATGTACATAAGCAATACGTTGTGTTTAGGACCAATGATGGCCCAATAAGGTGTGTTTAGGGGCAATGAGGGTCAGTTGGGACCAATGAGTCTCATTAAGGTGTGTATATAACCAATAATTTGTGATTAGGACCAATGATGGCCGAATAAGGTGTGTTAGTAGGCAATGAGGGTCAGTTGGGACTAATGAGTCCCTATAAGGTGTGTGTATATAACCAATAAGTTGTGTTTAGGACCAATGATGGCCCAATAAGGTGTGTTTTGGGGCAATGAGGGTTACTTGGGACCAATGAGTCCCAATAAGGTGTCTATATAACCAATAAGTTGTGTTTAGGACCAATGATGGCACGATAAGGTGTGTTTAGTAGGAAATGAGGGTCGGTTGGGTCCAATAAGTCCCAGTAAGGTGTGTATATTACCAATAAGTTTTGTTTAGGACCAATAATGGCCCAATAAGGTGTGTTTTGGGGCAATGAGGGTCAGTTGGGACCAATGAGTCCCTATCAGGTGTGTGTATATAACCAATAAGTTGTTTTTAGGACTAATGATGGCCCAATAAGGTGTGTTTAGGGGCAATGAGGGACAGTTGGGACCAATGAGTCCCAATAAGGTGTGTATATAACCAAGAAGTTGTGTTTAGGACCAATGATGGCCCAATAAGGTATGTTTTGGGGCAATGAGGGTTACTTGGCACCAATGAGTCCCTATAATGTGTGTATATAACCAATAAGTTGTGTTTAGGACCAATAATGGCCCAATAAGGTGTGTTTTGGGGCAATGAGGGTCAGTTAGGACCAATGAGTCCCTATAAGGTGTGTGTATATAACCAATAAGTTGTGTTTAGGACCAATGATGGCCCAATAAGGTGTGCTAATGGGCAATGAGGGTTACTTGGGACTAATAAGTCCATTTTATGTATGTACATAAAGAATACGTTGTGTTTAGGACCAATGATGGCCCAATAAAGTGTGTTTAAGGGCAATGAGGGTCAGTTGGGACCAATGAGTCCCATTATAGTGTGTATACAACCAATCATTTGTGATTAGGACCAATCATGGCCGAATAAGGTGTGTTAGTAGTCAATGAGGATCAGTTGGGACTAATGAGTCCCTATAAGGTGTGTGTATATAACCAATAAGTTGTATTTAGGACCAATGATGGCCCAATAAGGTGTGTTTAGGGGCAATGAGGGTCAGTTGGGACCAATGAGTCTCATTAAGGTGTGTATATAACCAATAATTTGTGATTAGGACCAATGATGGCCGAATAAGGTGTGTTAGTAGGCAATGAGGGTCAGTTAGGACTAATGAGTCCCTATAAGGTGTGTGTATATAACCGATAAGCTATATTTAGGACCAATGATGGCCTAAAAAGGTGTGTTTAGGGGCAATGAGGGACAGTTGGGACCAATGAGTCCCAATAAGGTGTGTATATAACCAATAAGTTGTGTTTAGGATCAATGATGGTCCAATAAGGTATGTTTTGGGGCAATGAGGGTTACTTAGGACCAATGAGTCCCTATAATGTGTGTATATAACCAATATGTTGTGTTTAGGACCAATAATGGCCCAATAAGGTGTGTTTTAGGGCAATGAGGGTCAGTTGGGACCAATGAGTCCCATTAAGGTGTGTATATAACCAATAATTTGTGATTAGGACCAATGATGGCCGAATAAGGTGTGTTAGTAGGCAATGAGGGTCAGTTGGGACCAATGAGTCCCAATAAGGTGTGTATATAACCAATAAGTTGTGTTTAGGACCAATGATGGCCCAATAAGGTGTGTTTAGGCCCAATAAGGTGTGTTTAGTAGGAAATGAGGATCGGTTGGGACCAATAAGTCCCAGTAAGGTGTGTATATTACCAATAAGTTGTGTTTAGAACCAATAATAGCCCAATAAGGTGTGTTTTGGGTCAACGAGTGTCATTTGGTACCAATGAATCCCTATAAGGTGTGTGTATATAACCAATAAGTTATGTTTAGGATAATGAGTCCCTATAAGGTGTGTGTATATAACCAATAAGTTGTGTTTAGGACCAATGATGGCCCAATAAGGTGTGTTTAGGGGCAATGAGGGACAGTTGGCACCAATGAGTCCCAATAAGGGGTGTATATAACCAATAAGTTGTGTTTAGGACCAATGATGGCCCAATAAGGTGTGTTTAGTAGGAAATGATGGTCGGTTGGGACCAATAAGTCCCAGTAACGTGTGTATATTACCAATAAGTTGTGTTTAGGAAAAATAATGGCCCAATAAGGTGTGTTTTGGGGTAATGAGGGTCAGTTGGGACCAATGAGTCCCTATAAGGTGTGTGTATATAACCAATAAGTTGTTTTTAGGACCAATGATGGCCCAATAAGGTGTGTTTAGGGGCAATGAGGGACAGTTGGGACCAATGAGTCCCAATAAGGTGTGTATATAACCAATAAGTTGTGTTTAGGATCAATGATGGCCCAATAAGGTATATTTTGGGGCAATGAGGGTTACTTGGGACAAATGAGTCCCAATAAGGTGTGTTTTAGGGCAATGAGGGTCAGTTGGGACCAATGAGTCCCTATAAGGTGTGTGTATATAACCAATAAGTTGTGTGTAGGACCAATGATGGCCCAATAAGGTGTGCTAACGGGCAATGAGGGTTACTTGGGACTAATAAGTCCATTTAATGTATGTACATAAGCAATACGTTGTGTTTAGGACCAATGATGGCCCAATAAGGTGTGTTTAGGGGCAATGAGGGTCAGTTGGGACCAATGAGTCTCATTAAGGTGTGTATATAACCAATAATTTGTGATTAGGACCAATGATGGCCGAATAAGGTGTGTTAGTAGGCAATGAGGGTCAGTTGGGACTAATGAGTCCCTATAAGGTGTGTGTATATAACCAATAAGTTGTGTTTAGGACCAATGATGGCCCAATAAGGTGTGTTTTGGGGCAATGAGGGTTACTTGGGACCAATGAGTCCCAATAAGGTGTCTATATAACCAATAAGTTGTGTTTAGGACCAATGATGGCACGATAAGGTGTGTTTAGTAGGAAATGAGGGTCGGTTGGGTCCAATAAGTCCCAGTAAGGTGTGTATATTACCAATAAGTTTTGTTTAGGACCAATAATGGCCCAATAAGGTGTGTTTTGGGGCAATGAGGGTCAGTTGGGACCAATGAGTCCCTATCAGGTGTGTGTATATAACCAATAAGTTGTTTTTAGGACTAATGATGGCCCAATAAGGTGTGTTTAGGGGCAATGAGGGACAGTTGGGACCAATGAGTCCCAATAAGGTGTGTATATAACCAAGAAGTTGTGTTTAGGACCAATGATGGCCCAATAAGGTATGTTTTGGGGCAATGAGGGTTACTTGGCACCAATGAGTCCCTATAATGTGTGTATATAACCAATAAGTTGTGTTTAGGACCAATAATGGCCCAATAAGGTGTGTTTTGGGGCAATGAGGGTCAGTTAGGACCAATGAGTCCCTATAAGGTGTGTGTATATAACCAATAAGTTGTGTTTAGGACCAATGATGGCCCAATAAGGTGTGCTAACGGGCAATGAGGGTTACTTGGGACTAATAAGTCCATTTTATGTATGTACATAAAGAATACGTTGTGTTTAGGACCAATGATGGCCCAATAAAGTGTGTTTAAGGGCAATGAGGGTCAGTTGGGACCAATGAGTCCCATTATAGTGTGTATACAACCAATCATTTGTGATTAGGACCAATCATGGCCGAATAAGGTGTGTTAGTAGTCAATGAGGATCAGTTGGGACTAATGAGTCCCTATAAGGTGTGTGTATATAACCAATAAGTTGTATTTAGGACCAATGATGGCCCAATAAGGTGTGTTTAGGGGCAATGAGGGTCAGTTGGGACCAATGAGTCTCATTAAGGTGTGTATATAACCAATAATTTGTGATTAGGACCAATGATGGCCGAATAAGGTGTGTTAGTAGGCAATGAGGGTCAGTTAGGACTAATGAGTCCCTATAAGGTGTGTGTATATAACCGATAAGCTATATTTAGGACCAATGATGGCCCAAAAAGGTGTGTTTAGGGGCAATGAGGGACAGTTGGGACCAATGAGTCCCAATAAGGTGTGTATATAACCAATAAGTTGTGTTTAGGATCAATGATGGTCCAATAAGGTATGTTTTGGGGCAATGAGGGTTACTTAGGACCAATGAGTCCCTATAATGTGTGTATATAACCAATATGTTGTGTTTAGGACCAATAATGGCCCAATAAGGTGTGTTTTAGGGCAATGAGGGTCAGTTGGGACCAATGAGTCCCATTAAGGTGTGTATATAACCAATAATTTGTGATTAGGACCAATGATGGCCGAATAAGGTGTGTTAGTAGGCAATGAGGGTCAGTTGGGACCAATGAGTCCCAATAAGGTGTGTATATAACCAATAAGTTGTGTTTAGGACCAATGATGGCCCAATAAGGTGTGTTTAGGCCCAATAAGGTGTGTTTAGTAGGAAATGAGGATCGGTTGGGACCAATAAGTCCCAGTAAGGTGTGTATATTACCAATAAGTTGTGTTTAGAACCAATAATAGCCCAATAAGGTGTGTTTTGGGTCAACGAGTGTCATTTGGTACCAATGAATCCCTATAAGGTGTGTGTATATAACCAATAAGTTATGTTTAGGATAATGAGTCCCTATAAGGTGTGTGTATATAACCAATAAGTTGTGTTTAGGACCAATGATGGCCCAATAAGGTGTGTTTAGGGGCAATGAGGGACAGTTGGCACCAATGAGTCCCAATAAGGGGTGTATATAACCAATAAGTTGTGTTTAGGACCAATGATGGCCCAATAAGGTGTGTTTAGTAGGAAATGAGGGTCGGTTGGGACCAATAAGTCCCAGTAACGTGTGTATATTACCAATAAGTTGTGTTTAGGAAAAATAATGGCCCAATAAGGTGTGTTTTGGGGTAATGAGGGTCAGTTGGGACCAATGAGTCCCTATAAGGTGTGTGTATATAACCAATAAGTTGTTTTTAGGACCAATGATGGCCCAATAAGGTGTGTTTAGGGGCAATGAGGGACAGTTGGGACCAATGAGTCCCAATAAGGTGTGTATATAACCAATAAGTTGTGTTTAGGATCAATGATGGCCCAATAAGGTATGTTTTGGGGCAATGAGGGTTACTTGGGACAAATGAGTCCCAATAAGGTGTGTTTTAGGGCAATGAGGGTCAGTTGGGACCAATGAGTCCCTATAAGGTGTGTGTATATAACCAATAAGTTGTGTGTAGGACCAATGATGGCCCAATAAGGTGTGCTAACGGGCAATGAGGGTTACTTGGGACTAATAAGTCCATTTAATGTATGTACATAAGCAATACGTTGTGTTTAGGACCAATGATGGCCCAATAAGGTGTGTTTAGGGGCAATGAGGGTCAGTTGGGACCAATGAGTCTCATTAAGGTGTGTATATAACCAATAATTTGTGATTAGGACCAATGATGGCCGAATAAGGTGTGTTAGTAGGCAATGAGGGTCAGTTGGGACTAATGAGTCCCTATAAGGTGTGTGTATATAACCAATAAGTTGTGTTTAGGACCAATGATGGCCCAATAAGGTGTGTTTTGGGGCAATGAGGGTTACTTGGGACCAATGAGTCCCAATAAGGTGTCTATATAACCAATAAGTTGTGTTTAGGACCAATGATGGCACGATAAGGTGTGTTTAGTAGGAAATGATTGTCGGTTGGGTCCAATAAGTCCCAGTAAGGTGTGTATATTACCAATAAGTTTTGTTTAGGACCAATAATGGCCCAATAAGGTGTGTTTTGGGGCAATGAGGGTCAGTTGGGACCAATGAGTCCCTATCAGGTGTGTGTATATAACCAATAAGTTGTTTTTAGGACTAATGATGGCCCAATAAGGTGTGTTTAGGGGCAATGAGGGACAGTTGGGACCAATGAGTCCCAATAAGGTGTGTATATAACCAAGAAGTTGTGTTTAGGACCAATGATGGCCCAATAAGGTATGTTTTGGGGCAATGAGGGTTACTTGGCACCAATGAGTCCCTATAATGTGTGTATATAACCAATAAGTTGTGTTTAGGACCAATGATGGCCCAATAAGGTGTGTTTAGTAGGAAATGAGGGTCGGTTGGGTCCAATAAGTCCCAGTAAGGTGTGTATATTACCAATAAGTTGTGTTTAGGCCAATAATGGCCCAATAAGGTGCGTTTTGGGGCAATGAGGGTCAGTTGGGACCAATGAGTCCCTATAAGGTGTGTGTATATAACCAATAAGTTGTGTTTAGGACCAATGATGGACCAATAATGTGTGTTTAGGGGCAATGAGGGAAACTTGGGACCAATGAGTCCCAATAAGGTGTGTATATAACCAATAAGTTGTGTTTAGGACCAATGAAGTCCCAATAAGGTATGTTTTGGGGCAATTGTTAGAAATCGACAATTTGGAATTTAGTCTAAAGTACAATTAAATTAGAATTTGTAGCATATAAACCTTAGATTAGAACAAAATTAGCGAACGGTTGCTGTAACCGTCGCCACCCTTCGATCCCTATAAATACCCGATGTAAACCCTCATTTGAACGTAATGCAAGTTTATGTTTGATTCAAACCTGTGAAATTTTCTCTAGAAATTTCCGATCGATCCATCAAATTCGTATCAGAGCCACGTCGGAAACCGCCGCCAGAAGTCGGTAACCGTCACCGGAAATTGAAAACCGTCGCCTAACCGCCACCATAACCGTCGGCCGGTAATGTAACCGTCACCGGAAACCGTTCGCCGCCGTGGATGTCCGACCACCGCCGCTAGATCTTCTTTGATATCCTCTGAAATCCGGTCACTGCAATTTCCAAATAACGGATTTGCGATCGTGTTTTGTAGGATATCTAGAAAGCCTGTTGTGATTTCTGTTCTGCCGCCGTGGAACACAGACGGTCGCTGCCGTGAAAACCCACAACACATCGCCGCCTTGTACGTTTGTTCGTGGCGAAGAAGAAAACCCTTTTGAACCCTAGACCGTTGTTCGTCGGAGAAGAAGAAGAAGAAAGGATAATTGATTTCCTTGTGCGGCGATTAAGGGAACCAGAAATGAAGAATAGTTGTGTATGTGGCGGCGAGAAAGGAAAGAAAAAACGATTTCTGTCATGTGGAATAAGGAAACCAGAGAAATGAAAAACCCTTATTTGTGATAAGAAATCACGTACGGACAAAACAAGGAGAAAAAGGAGAACCAGTTAAGTCCTTGGACTTTCAAGGATTTGCAAGTAATACCCTCCTATTTTATGAATGTTTCATTAAGGAAACAAAATAGGTAGAAGGAAATATTTAAAAAAATAGCAAGTTTTTAAAAAAAAATAAGCGAACCTGTGTGGTTCGTAGCAAGGAAAAATGAACCTGTGTGGTTCGTAGCAAGAAAGAAAAACGAACCTGTGTGGTTCGTAGCAAGAAAAAAAACGAACCTGTGTGGTTCGTAGCAAGAAGGAAGAGCGAACCTGTGTGGTTCGTAGCAAGTTAAGAGCGAATCTGTGTGATTCGTAGCAAGTTAAAAACCTGTGTGGTTTACCCGAACCTGTGTGGTTCACAGCAAGTTAAAAACCTGTGTGGTTTACAGCAAGAGTAAAAAAACCTGTGTGGTTTTACCGAACCTGTGTGGTTCATAGCAAGCTAGCAAGTTGGAAAGAAAGATAGGTCGAAGGAAGACCAAGAAAACAAACGAAGAAAGCATGCCACCAAAGAAAGACGAAAGCACGTCGGTACCAATACGTGAACAGGGAAATATATCCCTTCAATGCCTGAAGTTAACGGAAACAAATTACACTACATGGGCAATATTGGTGGAAACAATATTGAAAGCATATAGCCTTTGGGAAACAATTACTTCAATAGAAGAAGTAGATGAGAAGAAGTCACATACAACGAAAGCATTGATATTCCAATCATTGCCAGAAGATGTTTTGATGCAAGTTGCACAATATACATCTGCAAAAGAAGTATGGGACTCAATTAAAGTACGATATTTAGGAGCAGATTTAGTAAAGAAAGCACGTCTACAAACCTTGAGAAGTGAGTTAGAGACGCTAAAGATGAAATCAAATGAGACAGTAAGAGACTTCGCAGGCAAGTTAAGTGGAATGAGATCCAAATTTAAAAGTCTCGGCACCAGTCTTGAAGATAAAATAATTGTGAGAAAACTACTTCACTCGGTCCCAAAGAAGTTCCTACCAATAGTGGCAACCATTGAGCAATATTCAGATGTTGACAACATGCCATTTGAAGAAGCGGTAGGAAGAATAACAGCATTTGAAGAACGCATTAAAAGTCAGGATGAACCAGAGGAAAGTTATCAAAAACTCTTGATTGCAAACGTTGATAATCATTCTGAAAGCCACAACCATGGAAAAGGACGTGATAATCATAACCGTGGAAGAAATGATAGAAGAAATTTCGACAAGAAAGGAAAAAGACAAGAAAGAAGCACAAGTTATGACAAAAGCAAGTTCAAGTGCTATGAATGTGGAAGAAGTGGTCATTTCGCAAAAGAATGCACCAAGTGGAAGGACAAGAAGAAAGAGAACGAGGAGGAATCACACCTCGTCTATGAAGAAGATCCAATACTACTATGAAGATATAAAAGCTAAATCCAAATTGAGGGGGAGAATGTTAGAAATCGACAATTTGGAATTTAGTCTAAAGTACAATTAAATTAGAATTTGTAGCATATAAACCTTAGATTAGAACAAAATTAGCGAACGGTTGCTGTAACCGTCGCCACCCTTCGATCCCTATAAATACCCGATGTAAAAGCTCATTTGAACGTAATGCAAGTTTATGTTTGATTCAAACCTGTGAAATTCTCTCTAGAAATTTCCGATCGATCCATCAGCAATGAGGGTTACTTGGGACCAATGAGTCCCTATAATGTGTGTATATAACCAATACGTTGTGTTTAGGACCAATGATGGCACATTAACGTATGTTTAGGGACAATGAGGGTCAGTTAGGACCAATGAGTCCCAATAGGGTGTGTGTATAACCAATAAGTTGTGTTTACAACAAATAATGGCCTAATAAGGTGTGTTTATAGGAAATTAGGGTTGGTTGGGACCAATAAGTCCCAGTAAGGTGTGTATATTACCAATAATTTGTGTTTAGGACCAATAATTGCCCGATAAGGTGTGTTTAGGGGAAATGAGGGTCATTTGGGACCAATGAGTCCCTATATTGTATGTGTATATAATCAATAAGTTGTGTTTAGGAACAATGATGGCCCAATAAAGTGTCTTTAGGGCAATGAGGGACAGTTGGGATCAATGAGTCCCAATAAGGTCTGTATATAACCAATAAGTTGTGTTTAGGACCAATGATGGCCCAATAAGGTATTTTTGGGGGCAATGAAGGTTACTTGGGACCAATGAATCCCTATAATGTGTGTATATAACCAATACTTTGTGTTTAGCACCAATGATGGCCCAATAAGGTGTGTTTAGGGGCAATGAGGGTCAGTTGGGACCAATGAGTCCCAATAGTGTGTGTATATATCCAATAAGTTGTGTTTAAAACCAATAATGGCCCAATAAGGTGTGTTTAGGATCAATGAGGGTCATTGGGACCTATGAGTCCCAATAAGGTGTGTATATAACCGTTAAGTTGTGTTTAGGACCAATGATCGCTCAATAAGGTGTGCTAATGGGTAATGAGGGTTACTTGGGACCAATGAGTCCCTATAATGTGTGTATATAACCAATACATTGTGTTTAGGAGAGATGATGGCCCAATAAGTTATGTTTTGGGGCAATGAGGGTTACTTGGGACCAATGAGTCCCATAGTGTGTGTATATATCCAATAAGTTGTGTTTAGGACCAATGATGGCCCAATAAGGTGTGTTTAGGGTCAATTAGGGTCAGTTGGGACCAATGAGTCCCAATAGGGTGTGTATATAACCATTAAGTTGTGTTTAGGACCGATGATCGCCCAATAAGGTGTGCTAAGAGGCAATGAGGGTTACTTGGGACTAATAAGTCTCTTTAATGTATGTATGTAACCAATACGTTGTGTTTAGGACCAATGATGGCCCAATATGGTGTGTTTAAGGGCAATGAGGGTCAGTTAGAACAAATGAGTCCCAATAGTGTGTATATATATCCAATAAGTTGTGTTTAGAACCATGATAGCCCAATAAGGTGTGTTTAGGGTCAATGAGGGTCAGTTGGGACAAATGAGTCCCAATAAGGTGTGTGTATATAACCAATAAGTTGTGTTTAGGACCAATAATGGCCCAATAAGGTGTGCTAACGGGCAATGAGGGTTACTTGGGAATAATAAGTCCATTTAATGTATGTACATAAGCAATACGTTGTGTTTAGGACTGATGATGGCCCAATAAAGTGTGTTTAGGGGCAATGGGGTCAGTTAGGACCAATGACTCCCATTATGGTTTATATATAACCAATAATTTGTGATTAGGAACAATGATGGACGAATAAGGTGTGTTAGTAGGCAATGAGGGTTAATTGGGACCAGTGACTCCCTATAAGGTGTGTGTATATAACCAATAAGTTGTGTTTAGAACCAATGATGGCCCAAAAAGGTGTGTTTAGGGGCAATGAGGGACAGTTGGGACCAATGAGTCCTAATAAGGTGTCTATATAACCAATAAGTTGTGTTTAGGACCAATGATGGCCCAATAAGGTGTGTCTAGTAGGAAATGAGGGTCGGTTGGGTCCAATAAGTCCCAGTAAGGTGTGTATATTACCAATAAGTTGTGTTTAGGCCAATAATGGCCCAATAAGGTGCGTTTTGGGGCAATGAGGGTCAGTTGGGACCAATGAGTCCCTATAAGGTGTGTGTATATAACCAATAAGTTGTGTTTAGGACCAATAATGGACCAATAAGGTGTGTTTAGGGGCAATGAGGGAAAGTTGGGACCAATGAGTCCCAATAAGGTGCGTATATAACCAATAAGTTGTGTTTAGGACCAATGAAGGCCCAATAAGGTATGTTTTGGGGCAATGAGGGTTACTTGGGACCAATGAGTCCCTATAATGTGTGTATATAACCAATACGTTGTGTTTAGGACCAATGATGGCCCAATAAGGTGTGTTTAGGGGCAATCAGGGTCAGTTGGGACCAATGAGTCCCAATAGTGTGTGTATATATCCAATAAGTTATGTTTTGGGGCAATGAGGGTTACTTGGGACCAATGAGTCCCATAGTGTGTGTATATATCCAATAAGTTGTGTTTAGGCCCAATGATGGCCCATTAAGGTGTGTTTAGGGTCAATTAGGGTCAGTTGGGACCAATGAGTCCCAATAGGGTGTGTATATAACCATTAAGTTGTGTTTAGGACCGATGATCGCCCAATAAGGTGTGCTAAGAGGCAATGAGGGTTACTTGGGACTAATAAGTCTCTTTAATGTATGTATGTAACCAATACGTTCTGTTTAGGACCAATGATGGCCCAATATGGTGTGTTTAAGGGCAATGAGGGTCAGTTAGAACCAATGAGTCCCAATAGTGTGTATATATATCCAATAAGTTGTGTTTAGAACCATGATAGCCCAATAAGGTGTGTTTAGGGTCAATGAGGGTCAGTTGGGACAAATGAGTCCCAATAAGGTGTGTGTATATAACCAATAAGTTGTGTTTAGGACCAATGATGGCCCAATAAGGTGTGTTTAGGGGCAATGAGGGTCAGTTGGGACCAATGAGTCCCAATAGTGTGTGTATATATCCAATAAGTTATGTTTTGGGGCAATGAGGGTTACTTGGGACCAATGAGTCCCATAGTGTGTGTATATATCCAATAAGTTGTGTTTAGGACCAATGATGGCCCAATAAGGAGTGTTTAGGGTTAATTAGGGTCAGTTGGGACCAATGAGTCCCAATAAGGTGTGTATATAACCATTAAGTTGTGTTTAGGACCAATTATCGCCCAATAAGGTGTGCTAAGAGGCAATGAGGGTTACTAGGGACTAATAAGTCTTTTAATGTATGTATGTAACCAATACGTTGTGTTTAGGACCAATGATGGCCCAATATGGTGTGTTTTAGGGCAATGAGGGTCAGTTGGGACCAATGAGTCCCAATAGTGTGTATATATATCCAATAAGTTGTGTTTAGAATCAATGATGGCCCAATAAGGTGTGATTAGGGTCAATGAGGGTCAGTTGGGACCAATGAGTCCCAATAAGGTGTGTATATAACCATTAAGTTATGTTTAGGACCAATTATCGCTCAATAAGGTGTGCTAATGAGTAATGAGGGTTACTTGGGATCAATGAGTCCCTATAATGTGTGTATATAACCAATACGTTGTGTTTAGGACCAATGATGGCACATTAAGGTATGTTTAGGGGAATGAGGGTCAGTTAGGACCAATGAGTCCCAATAGGGTGTGTATATAACCAATAAGTTGTGTTTACGACAAATCATGGCCCAATAAGGAGTGTTTAGTAGGAAATTAGGGTCGGTTGGGACCAATAAGTCCCAGTAAGGTGTGTATATTACCAATATGTTGTGTTTACACCAATAATGGCCCAATAAGGTGTATTTAGTGGCAATAAGGGTCAGTTCGGACCAATGAGTCCCTATAAGGTGTGTGTATATAACTAATAAGTTGTGTTTAGGACCAATGATGGCCCAATAAGGTGTGTTTAGGGGCAATGAGGGACAGTTTGGAACAATGAGTCCCAATAAGTTGTGTTTAAGACCAATGATGGCCCAATAAGGTACTTTTTGGGGCAATGAGGGTTACTTGGGACCAATGATTCCCTATAAGGTGTGTATATAACCAATAATTTGAGTTTAGGACCAATGATGGCCCAATGAGGTGTGTTTAGGGGCAATGAGGCTCAGTTTAGACCAATGAGTCCCAATAGTGTGTGCATATATCCAATAAGTTGTGTTTAGGACTAATGATGGCCCAATAAGGTGTGTTTAGGGTCAATGAGGGTCAGTTGGGACCAATGAGTCCCAATAAGGTGTGTATATAACCATTAAGTTGTGTTTAGGACCAATGATCACCCAATAAGGTGTGCTAAGGGGCAATGAGGGTTACTTGGGACTAATAAGTCCCTTTAATGTATGTATGTAACCAATACGTTCTGTTTAGTCCAATGATGACCCAATAAGGTGTGTTTAGGGGCAATGAGGGTCAGTTGGGACCAATGAGTCCCGTTAAGGTGTGTATATAACCAATAATTTGTGTTTAGGAACAATGATGGCCCAATAAGGTGTGTTAGTAGGCAATTAGGGTCAGTTCGGACCAATGAGCCCCATTATGGTGTGTATATAACCAATACGTTGTGTTTAGGACCAATGATGTCCCAAAAAGGTGTGTTTAGTGGAAATAAGGGTTAGTTGGGACCAATAAGTAACAATAAGGTGTTTGTATATAACCAATAAGTTGTGTTTAGGACCAATGATGGCCCAATAAGGTGTGTTTAGGGGCAATGAGGGTTACTTGGGACCAATGAGTCCCTATAATGTTTGTATATAACCAATACGTTGTGTTTAGGACTAATGATGGCCCAATAAGGTGTGTTTAGGGGCAATGAGGGTTACTTGGGACCAATGAGTCCTTATAGTGTGTTTATATAACCAATACGTTGTGTTTAGGACCAATAATGGCCCAATAAGGTGTGTTTAGGGGCAACGAGGGTCAGTTGGGACCAATGAGTCCCAATAGTGTGTATATATATATCCAATAAGTTGTGTTTAGAAGCAATGATGGCCCAATAAGGTGTTTTTAAGGTCAATGAGGGTCAGTTGGGACTAATGAGTCCCAATAAGGTGTGTATATAACAATAAAGTTGTTTTTAGGACCAATGATCGCTTAATAAGGTGTGGTAATGGGTACTGAGGGTTACTTGGGATCAATGAGTCCCTATAATGTGTATATATAACCAATACGTTGTGTTTAGGACCAATGATGGCACATTAAGGTATGTTTAGGGCAAGGAGGGTCAGTTAGGACCAATGAGTCCCAATAGTGTGTGTATGTAACCAATAAGTTGTGTTTACGACAAATCATGGCCCAATAAGGAGTGTTTAGTAGAAAATTAGGGTCGGTTGGGAACAATAAGTCCCAGTAAGGTGTGTATATTACCAATACGTTGTGTTTAGGACTAATAATGGCCCAATAAGGTGTGTTTAGGGCAATGAGGGTCAATTGGGACCAATGAGTCCCTATAAGGTGTGTGTATATAACTAATAAGTTGTGTTTAGGACCAATGATGGCCCAATAAGGTGTGTTTAGGGGCAATGAGGGACAGTTTGGAACAATGAGTCCCAATAAGTTGTGTTTAATACAAATGATGGCCCAATAAGGTACTTTTTGGGGCAATGAGGGTTACTTGGGACCATTGAGTCCCTATAATGTGTGTATATAACCAATACGTTGTGTTTAGGACCAATGATGGCACATTAAGGTATGTTTAGGGGCAATGAGGGTTAGTTAGGACCAATGAGTCCCAATAAGGTGTGTATATAACCAATAAGTTGTGTTTACGACAAATAATGGCCCAATAAGGTGTGTTTAGTAGGAAATTAGGGTCGGCTGGGACCAATAAGTCCCATTAAGGTGTGTATATTACGAATAAGTTGTGTTTAGGACCAATAATGGCGCAATAAGGTGTGTTTAGGGGCAATGAGGGTCATTTGGGACCAATGAGTCCTTATAAGGTGTGTGTATATAACCAATAAGTTGTGTTTAGGACCAATGATGGCCCAATAAGGTGTGTTTAAGGGCAATGAGAGATAGTTGGGGACAATGAGTCCCAATAAGGTGTGTATATAAGCAATAAGTTCTGTTTAGGACCAATGGTGGCCCAATAAGGTATTTTTTGGGGCAAATAGGGTTACTTGAGCCAATGAGTCCCTATAGTGTGTGTATATAACCAATACGTTGTGTTTAGCGCCAATGATGGCCCAATAGGGTGTGTTTAGGGGCAACGAGGGTCAGTTGGGACCAATGAGTCCCAATAGTGTGTGTATATAACCAATACGTTGTGTTTAGCACCAATGATAGCCCAATAAGGTGTGTTTAGGGGCAACAAGGGTCAGTTGGGACCAATGAGTCCCAATATTGTGTGTGTGTGTGTGTGTGTATCCAATAAGTTGTGTTTAGGACCAATGATGGCCTAATAAGGTGTGTTTAGGGTCAATGAGGGTCAGTTGGGACCAATGAGTCCCAATAAGGTGTGTATCTAACCATAAGGTGTGCTAAGGGGCAATGAGGTTACTTGGGACTAATAAGTAACTTTAATGTATGTTTGTAACCCCTACGTTGTGTTTAGGACCAATGATGACCCAATAAGGTGTGTTTAGGGGCAATGAGGGTCAGTTGGGATGACTGAGTCCCATTAAGGTGTGTATATAACCAATAATTTGTGTTTAGGACCAATGATGGCCCAATAAGGTGAGTTAGTAGGCAATGAGGCTCAGTTGGGACCAATGATTCCCAATAAGGTGTGTATATAACCAAGAATTTGTGTTTAGGACCAATGATTGCCCAATAAGGTGTCTTTAGGGGCAATGAGGTGTAGTTGGGACCAATAAGTCACAATAAGATGTTTGTATATAAACAATAAGTTGTGTTTAGGACCAATGATGGCCCAATAAGGTGTGTTTAAGGGCAATGAGGGTTACTTAGGACCAATGAGTCTCTATAATGTGTGTATATAACCAATACGTTGTGTTTAGGACCAATGATGGCACATTTAGGTATGTTTAGGGGCAATAAGGGTCAGTTAGGACCAATGAGTCCCAATAGGGTGTATATATAACTAATAAGTTATGTTTACGTCAAATAATGTCCCAATAAGGTGTGTTTATTAGGAAATTAGGGTCGGTTAGGACCAATAAGTCCCAGTAAGGTGTGTATATTACCAATAAGTTGTGTTTAGGACAAATAATGACCCAATAAGGTGTGTTTAGGGGTAATGAGGGTCAGTTGGGACCAATGAGTCCTTATAAGGTGTGTGTATATAACCATTAAGTTGTGTTTAGAACCAATGATGGCCCAATAAGGTGTGTTTAAGGGCAATGAGGGACAGTTGGGACCAATGAGTCCCAATCAGTGTGTTTATAACCAATAAGTTGTGTTTAGGACAAATGATGACCCAATAAGGTATTTTTTGGGGCAATGAGGGTTACTTGGGAGCAATGAGTCCCTATAATGTGTGTATATAACCAATAAGTTGTGTTTAGGACCAATAATGGGCCAATAAGGTGTGTTTTGGGGCAATGAGGGTCAGTTGGGACCATTGAGTCCCAATATTGTGTGTATATATCCAATAAGTTGTGTTTAGGACCAATGATGGCCCAATAAGGTGTGTTTAGGGTCAATGAGGGTCAGTTGGGACCAATGTGTCCCAATAAAGTGTGTATATAACCATTAAATTGTGTTTAGGACCAATGATCGCTCAATAAGGTGTGCTAATGGGCAATGAGAGTTACTTGGGACTAATAAGTCCCTTTAATGTATGTATGTAACCCCTACGTTGGGTTTAGGATCAATGATGACCCAATAAGGTGTGTTTAGTGGCATTAAGGGTCAGTTGGGACTAATGAGTCCCATTAAGGTGTGTATATAACCAATAATTTGTGCTTAGGACCAATGATAGCCCAATAAGGTGTGTTAGTAGGCAATGAGGCTCAGTTGGGACCAATGAGTCCCAATAAGGTGTCTATATAACCAGTAATTTGGGTTTAGGACCAATGATGGCTCAATAAGGTGTGTTTAGGGGAAATAATATGAGGGTTACTTGGGACCAATGAGTCCCTATAATGAGTGTATATAACCAATACGTTGTGTTCAGGACCAATAATGGCACATTAAGGTATGTTTAGGGGTAAAGAGGGTCAGTTAGGACCAATGATTCCCAATAGGGTGTGTATATAACCAATAAGTTGTGTTTACGAAAAATAATGGCCCAATAAAGTGTGTTTAGTAGAAATTAGGGTCGGTTGGGACCAATAAGTCCCAATAAGGTGTGTATATAACCAATAAGTTTTGTTTAGGACCAATGATGGCCCAATAAGGTACTTTTTGGGGCAATGAGGGTTACTTGGGACCAATGAGTCCCTATAATGTGTGTATATAACCAATACGTTGTGTTTAGCACCAATGATGGCCCAATAAGGTGTTATTAGGGGCAATGAGGGTCAATTGGGACCAATGAGTCCCAATAGTGTGTGTATATATCCAATAAGTTGTGTTTAGGACCAATGATGGCCCAATAAGGTGTGTTTAGTGTCAATGAGGGTTAGTTGGGACCAATGAGTCCCAATAAGGTGTATATAACCATTAAGTTGTGTTTAGGACCCATGATCGCTCAATAAGGTGTGCTAATGGGCAATGAGGGTTACTTGGGACCAATGAGTCCCTATAATGTGTGTATATAACCAATACGTTGTGTTTAGGAGCAATGATGGCCCAATAAGGTGTGTTTAGAGGCAATGAGGGTCAGTTAGGACCAAGGAGTCCTTATAAGGTGTGTGTATATAACTAATAAGTTGTGTTTAGGACCTATGATGGCCCAATAAAGTGTGTTTAAGGGCAATGAGGGACAGTTGGGACCAATGAGTCCCAATAAGGTGTGTACATAACCAAAGGTTGTGTTTAGGACCAATGATGGCTCAATAAGGTATTTTTTGGGGCACTGAGGATTACTTGGGACAAATGAGTCCCTATAATGTGTGTATATAACCAATACGTTGTGTTTAGCACCAATATTGGCTCAATAAGGTGTGTTTAGGGGCAATGACGGTCAGTTGGGACCAATGAGTCCCAATAGTGTGTGTATACATCCAATAAGTTGTGTTTAGGACCAATGATGGCCCAATAAGGTGTGTTTAGGGTCAATGAGGGTCAGTTGGGACCAATGAGTCCCAATAAGGTGTGTATATAACCATTAAGTTGTGTTTAGGACCAATGATCGCTCAATAAGGTGTGCTAATGTGCAATGAGGGTTACTTGGGACTAATAAGTCCCTTTAATGT